>JAGTTL010000045.1:246977-419433 GCA_036851935.1 Coregonus suidteri | reverse complement strand
GCGGTTGCAGATCATCTCGGCTTTCGTTGCTTCGTGTAAATAAGGTATATTTTATTCAAACAAAAACTCTGGAAGAACTTTTTATTTTTAACAAGTATAGTGAAAAATTATCCACGACAGCTTCCAGTCGAAGCTCAATCCACAACAAGACCATGGTCCTTGCCTACGGAGTCAGCAAGAGGAACTCCTTCCTTCAGGCTTGCTCAACCCTACACCCCAACCCAAGTACTCCTTTTTCTGCACCTCTGGTTTCCGCAGGAGGGCAGCTCCCGCTCAGGCCCGTCCAAAGCTCTTCTCTGTCCTGGCAACACAATGGTGGAACCGCTTCCTCCTGAAGCTAGGACAGCAGAGTCCTGCCCATCTTCCAAAAACATCCAAAACCCTACCTCAAATAGTTTTTAAATATCCCCCCCTCCCCATTGTTATACAGTTCTTATCTAATGAGTGTGTGGGGAGTGCGGGCGTGTGAGGAATGCCTCACATCGATAAACAGATTTATTAATCACAGTAGCACTTGCTTGGAATTATAAAAAATATGTGCTGAGTTACACTGCCATTAGGCATTCCTGTGTGTGTGTGTGTTTGTGTGTCCCTGTGTGTGTGGTGTGTGTGTGTGTGTGTGTGTGCAAGACCTCCACACAACCCCACTCTGGCATCCTCTGAAAAAGAACAGAAGACCCCATCCCCACTACACTCGTTCTTTAAATAAAGAGGAGAAACCACTTTTTGAAGTCACAAAATGCACACTTTTTGAGAAACTGCTGCGGGAAATTTAATTCAAAAAAAAACTGTCGTATCTGATGAGTGGTGGCCAGTATTGCTGTCAAAAAAGAGCCCGTTCTGCTGCATCGTGTTAGAGCTTTTTTTAAAATCACGAGATTACGGGCATAAATGACAGGTGACATGACACCCGGAGAACGACGCCTCCGAATGGCTGCTCGCTCTGACTTCTTCTTCTTTTAAAACCCCCTATTTATAAACAATAAGATCCCTCTGGCCAATCCCCAGTCTCCCCTGTCTACAAGACACTTCCGGTCTTTTTGTATATGACTTTACACCAAAACTTTCCCCTCTTGATACTAACAACCAACATTCCCATTTCTTCATGAAAACATTTAACAAAGGCATAATTTTCAGATACGATATTCCCCCCTTCGAGACGAACTAAACGTCTCGAAACAAAAAAAAAAAAGAATAGGATTATAAATAGTAACCATTTATCTTATTGAGTATCTTTAAATTAAATCAAAAACATTCTCCTCTAGAGTGTAAATACCTTTCTATGAAATACCTGTTTATGAAGTGTGAATACATTACTATTTTTATAAACAAATCTCTATGGAGTGTAAGAGCGAAAAACTGTCCGGCAGCCATCTTTTCAGATATCCATCCATCAATCAAGACAGTAAATTTCTCTTGGTCCCTCTGCCCCAGGCAACCACCGTCGGTACTCCAGATAACCTCATTAAACCATGTAATGCATTGAAACTGATGAAATTAAATACACATGTAAGCCCCTGCAAAAAAAAATCCTATCCAATAATATCCTTGTAAGGTTTGGTCAACCCATTGGACCGTACAAGAAACTCTCCTTCCTACCTCTCTGTCCCTAAACATTCACGAAAAAAAAAAACATCTAAGATCCTCACATGTATTCAAAAACATCAAACATCATTCTACAAATTACCCCTGAGGCTATTACACAATTATGTATTACACATGTCATATTTCATTGCAGACACGGGAATGTAGTCCACTACACTTCATCTCCTGTAGTCTCCGACTTCCAATGGACTGTTGATGATGGAATCAGCCACCCCTCCTTGTTTCATCTCTCCAGTCATATTGTCCCTTCCCCATGTTCCTTTTTTGAGTATTTCAATCTCCATATGTTTTCCCCAAATGCTTCTGAAAGAAAGGAAACAAACCAAACAGTATCTTTGCAAAACAAACACTTTAAAATTTAAAACATAAATATCAATAAAAATATAAACTGATATTAAATGATGCATGAATCACATAAACCCTATTCCCCCCTTTGATTCATAAATCATACCAACATCACCCTAATATTGAAAAAAAAATTTGAAAATGATCAAAAAAACCAAAATGATATTTATCCTCAGTTCCACTTGTCCATCTTTATCCAGATCAGGAACAGTCAACACCGGCATCTGAGTGTTGTCTCCAGGCATCATTCTCCACCTACCCAAATATCATATCTTTCTAAAAGATCAGTAACAAATTACAAACATCACAGTGTTATAAAAGCTGAAACTAAAATCTGGACCCATCACTGCCCCTACTGGGCCTAACTGATTTTGCAACCAAGTCTTCTCAGTTTTTCCCCAAATCCTTCAATGCATCTATAAACCCAGTGATATATCTGAACTATCTGGACTCAAAGTATAACTAACATTTATCAATATTTTCTTCCAAATGTTACATCTACCATAAATTTAAAGGTCCCCCCTTCTCCCTTAGACTTATCCTTCAATGATAGGCTTGAAGCCTATGACATGTCCCTTTCACCCTTTAACCCTAGATTTGCTGTGTCCGGTGCTACCCTCTTATAATAAATAAAACCTCATATGGAAGCTTCAACGTTGACATGTAACAAATCCTATCCATCCATAATGTAGAATTATATGCTTTATCACCACAATTCCTCCAATATCTCTAAAATCTCCATAGTCACATTGTCAGGCAAAAGCTAATCTTTTAACCCTCAAAAGTCCTGCTGTTTCCTACTCCCTTGTACATAAAAAGTAACATCATATTGCCCTCTCTAACCTTTTGTCCGTGCTTATCCAAAGTCATCATTAACATCACAATCTGATATTCGCATAAACATACCCCTTTACTATGTTTTATTAGAACAAAACAACTTTTAAAACCCTCAATGGTTTACACCTCAAATCTCCAGTTACGCTGTTTACCTGATTTTCCTTTACCACCCAAACAAATTCACACAATTAATTCACTTACCTAATAACACCTAACCCTAGGCTTAAACAAATGTTCTGACAACGACAATTTTTTTTATCTGTCAATGACTGTTGCTGATACCCAGTCATGACAAAGCATAAAACTGCCCATACCTGATAGAGGCTGCGCGACCGTCTAACATGTTTGGTGCTGGAATTCTCAACAGACATGGACCCTCAAGATCCTCACTGATCTTACAGAATGAGTTAATCTATCTCTAATTTTCACAACAGAAGAACGAGCGGCACTGATCATTACCTCTCCCTGTCTGTCATCAAATCAAAGACCTCATCCTGTCCATGATGAATCTATATTCTCTCAAATACTATCGGGCTCTCCTATTTTAACCCTATTCGTCTTGCTACCCCCTTTAATTTCAGACAGTTGTCGGTGTCATACTCCCTACATTTGCTATTGCCATCGTATCATTAATCCCTTCCAAAGTTACCATAAAGTAGTTGACTTAATTGCTGTATAAACCCTAATTATTCTAGTGCAAAATTTCCCATTATCCTCTGTGTATTATCTCCCGTTGGAGTGACTACTGTAATCTACTCCTCCTGAACTCCCTCAATGACTGGGGAAACGTCAACAGATTTGAAATCTTCCACATAAGCGTCATTTTACGAATTACAAAAGCCTTTTTAAAACCAATATATCTTAACCGAAACAACTTCTAATGCTTGCACCAGATAAGTACACATATATTCTCCCTGACCTTTCTCTTGTAACATTACGCCAAAAAAGTGAACAGTCACTCCTAACCTCTTTCCTTCATATCGTTGTACAAACTATCCTCCTTTGACTAGGGGCAACAGCTTCTACTCCTGGTCCTGATAACAATACTTATTCCCCATAATTATCTCTCCATATGGGGAGGAACGTCCCCATCCTAAACCTAATAAGTATTTTTCCCTAACATTGGTGCTGTTTTGGTTCCCTTATAATCAATGCGATATATTTTATGGCCTTAATAACTACCCATGTTTGAAAGAGTTAATTGCTTCTCACTGTTGTTATAATAGACTGAAGTGTTAATGTCCTATTTACTCCTAGTTTTTCCCCAAAGAAAAAGTTGTCTTTGCTTTACTTCCATCTATCACCACTAGTGTCACTTTTCCCCAATCTCAGTCCTTTCTCTAATCCTGACTTTCAACTTTTGATTACAGAAAATACACCTATAATTACCTTGATTTTCCTACTCTACAGTGTCCTTCACATTGTTCTCTCTCTTACTACTAACTTTGAAACTTAGCTTACTGTCTCAGAGTTCCTTCACCCAAATCTACTCCTAACTTATTTTAGTCCAATCTTTTCCCCTCATAACATTTAAAACTTTTCCCCTGTTTATTCACAAATCCCTTACCAAACCCAAATTTTAGAATAGTGATTGGGAAAGTTCCCCACCTGCTTCTGACTCATTACCAAAAGACTTGGCAAAACGACTAAACACCTTTTAGCCTAGCCCTGAAATCCCTTAGTGTAAGAATGAAACCCCAGAATAATAGTCACCCCTTTTAACTTTATTTTTCCAACAGATTGTCTAATTTGACAGAACAAAAGATTATCATCCTTCCTATGATATTATCTTTTTTAAGAGCCCTGATTCCCAAAACCCCGTCGTCTAGTGTACATCTTATTGTACAATTCAATTTAAACAATGCATCTCTTCCCAACACTGCCATAACAGTATCTTCTAATATTAGTATGTCTATTTTGATTTCTCTTTGATTTTTAAAAGCAGAGCTCCATTGATTCCCTAACTTCAATTGGGTTTGCTATTTTCTCTTCTTCTCTAATCGATTCCCTCAGCTGACACCCCCTTCGTCTCTTCTAGGGGACTAACAGGTGATCTTCACTTGCTCCTTTATCTTCCCCTGTTGTTTTCCCTCCTGGCGCATTTCCATCCCAGGTAAAGTAACCAATCTGTCCACAATTATAACAGTCTTCTGAAAGTTGCTGGAAGTGTAGCTGAAATCTTCCTCCTTCTTTTATTTCTTCTTTGTTCTTCTCCAATTCTTGGATCCCCTCAGCAGTTTCTCCTCTTCTGTATCTCAGCGTCTCGAGCTGTTCTCTAGCTCTCTTACCTTCCCAAAGTCGTCGCTTCCTCCAGGCCTGATACGCCTCGTCTATATCTCCTATTTCTTCTTTGCCAGTCATTGTAGGATAAAATCCCTCTTTAACATAAAACACCTTAATCCCCCAAATCTTCATCGCTTTCTTCATCGAACTCGAATCTCTTGTATCCTTCTTCTTTCAAATTTCATCAGAGATCAAATCTCGTGTATCCTTCTTCGTTTCTCTCTTTTCCAACTTCCTCTGATCACAGAGTCCATCCACCCCTGCATGACCTCTTCATCATCACTCTCATCTTCATCCTCCTCGTCTTCCCTTTTTCCTCACTCTTCTCTTTCCAGACATCTAATTTCCTTCCTTCTGGAGTTCTGGATTCATCTTATCGTCGTTTCTTTCTTGTCCTCTATCTATTATTCATCTTCATCTCTGATGTAACAATCACCCTCCTGGATGATCACTGAAAGCTTCCTTCTCATAAGGTGGGTGTCTTTTTGCTGAATCGTATGTGAGAAAGGTGTATAACATCTGCCTTAGTTTCTCCTAACACTACTTTAGTTAAATAAATTTCTATTTTAGTCAATTTTCCCTATATCAACCTTTTTTATTCTTTATTGTGAACTATCTTATTTTAGACTGTATAGCCTATGGCTTTCCCCCCCCTCTTTAATTTTTAATATAACCTAACAACTCCAAAAAAAAAAAATCCATTAAAAATCCCGAAATTAAAACCATTTTTTATTCCTATTTACCAATTTATCAATTAGTGTTGGCTATCTTACCACAACCCATCAACTGCAAGTAAATGCAAGTTATCATCTTCAGAACTAAAATACCTAAACAAAGCCTGTAACCCCTTGCTCTATAACCCCTAATTATCATAAATTTACAGAATGTCAGTCTTCGATTCCCAACACATCTGTAATCAAAACCCCCGTGATACACAGAGCTTCCAAAATGCAATTTTTAATGAAATAGTATTTGCCAAGCCTATGTAAAATTGTCATAACATCACATATCTTGTAACAGTCTTTAAACCTTATTTTTTGACTTGATCCTCTGCGGGGTTTAACGTGATCACTTCCTGTATCCCTTTGCTCCCCTCTCTTTTCCCTGTCTCTCATGCAAGGGACAAAGGGCACAGAAACAGCTTTTGTAGTTAATTCCATCACTGAGTATTTCCAACCATTCAATATTCATTCGTTCTACATTATTCCTTTTAAGACTAAACTCAGAACTAATAGATGCTCAAAAACATTTTTATTTATTTTAAACCGTCATTTAATTTAATTCATTATACTTCGCCAACATATATTAATGTATAAATTCAATGTCACAAACAAGTTTCATCTTTACCATCGCCGATTAAACTAGAATAATCGTGCTAAAATCTATCTTCTCTTTGTCCGTGTGTTTCTCTGTCTGCCCCTGCAGCTCCCAAATGGACCAATGACCTCAACCAACCATTTTGTTTTGTAGCTGAGCACAACCGCATGTCGTAGTTTTAGTGCCGTAAACCAAAACGTGTCCTAATCTCGTGCCATAAACTCCCCCTTTCGTAGTGTAGTGTCGGGAAATTAAACGCATGCGCACAGCCATTCAAAAATACCTTTTCACGTGGAAAGAAAAATTTTCTACTCCCCCGAACAGACAGAATAACACTCCAGCTGTAACTCCCGTTTCCCCTTATAGTCAAACAACTTTAACAGCGCTCACAAAACATATAACCTGACTTAAACACAGAGACAAAATTTTAAGAACTTTAATCCCTCGCAATGGAGTCTCTAAGGATACATTAGCATTTTAGCACACAACACAATTAGCATTTTGCATAGCCTTAGCCTTCGGTACACTGTGACACAAAAAACATTTAGCATTCAGCATTAGCCTTAGCCACGAAGGTACAAAGTGACACAAACACACATTTAGCATTCAGCATTAGCCTTAAGCTAACTGGTCTATCCCAGCCCTAAGTACCTGCACTGCCCCATCAATTTTTAAACATATTTATCCTACCGTTTTGCTACCGGGACTAATGAGCATTCACCGAGAAATTAGACCCAATCAAACCTCCCGTCGGACGAAAGTCAAATCATAATCCAATCAGATAAACCTCATGAATCCGAGCTCTCTTAAAAAAAAGAACCCACCGTCCACCCATTCTATCGTGTAAACGGATTTGTCGGGCCCCCAAAATCTAAAATGGCCCCCCCTGGAGGGCTTAAATGGTACAGTGCCCTAAGAATGGGGCATATCTGCCTTTTTCGTCACTTCAAAACTTAAATCCCTTACCGTTTTAATGCTCTAAAAACTTCCAATTTTCTGCCGTTTTCCCAAAGGGAAAAAATTTTACGAAACTTTTAGTCGACCGCAATAAGGCCACCCGAGGGAAGGTCGGAATGGTACATCTCTCCAGTGTACACAAGTCGTTCCAATCCAACAAAATCTGAAGCGGTAAGAAAACACTCACCCTTTTTTGGCCATGCTTCAAAGCGAGTTAGCCTGGCGGTTGACTGAAACAAGGAAAGAGACGCAAAACCGCCCCACGTTGGGCGCCATTATGTCGTATCTGATGATTGGTGGCCAGTATTGCTGTCAACAAAGAGTCCGTTCATGCTGCATCGTGTTAGAGGCTTTTTTAAAATCACGAGATTACAGGGATAAATGACAGGTGACATGACACCCGGAGAACGAAAGCCTCCGAATGGCTGCTCGCTCTGACTTCTTCTTCGTTTAACCCCCTTTTATAAACAATGAAGATCCCTCTTCTGGCCAATCCCCAGTCTCCCCTGTCTACAACACACTTTCTTCCGGTCTGTTGTATATGACGTTACACCCAAAACATTCCCCCTTGATACTAACACAACCAACATTCCATTTCTTCATGAAAACATTTAACAAAGGCATAAACTTCAGATACGATAAAACCTCCCTGTCCCTGTATAATACTGTAGAAAGATTACCTGGGTTGGGGCTAATTAGGTCACCATCAGTGGTTCCAGACAGTAAAAGAAATATGGGCCTTGTATTGTATAGTGGATGCTTTCTGAACCTCATATGCAATGGGAAGGCATCCAGTTTAGTGTGCATATTACACTACTCATATCATTATACAGACACACTCTCCTATTGACTGTGGCCGGATCTCTTTCCCATCACACTCCTCTGGTCAGTCAGGGGACAGGGGGTTCATCCCAAATGGCACCCTATTTCCCCATATAGTGCACTGCTTTTGACCAAAAAGTTAAAAATAGTGCACTAAAAAGGGAATACGGTGCCATTTGGGATGCACAGCCTGGCCAATCAGGGTGAAAAGGCATTTTAATTGCCTGTACTTGATGGTGGTGGTGTGACAGAACAGGGGATCAGTTAATCCTGTCCCCCAGCAGTGTCACAGCCTGTTTTTCACCCCCTTCAACAAGGGGTCTGATTGCCTCCTCTGGTGCCCCTCTGTCTCGCCCTCTTTCATTCTCACTTTCTATCTGTTTCTCACTCACCTAAACACTGTCACATTCCCCTTTTCATTTCTTAATCCCCCCCTCCCTCTCTCCGCTGCTCCCTCTGGTCACGCCCTCACCGTATCACCCATTTCTTTTCTTCTCCCTCCCTCCCTCCCTTCTTGTTTTGAGGTGACTCTCAGTGGGTTACAGTGTCAACAGAGGGCGGAGGGACACAGTCCCAATCAGACAGTTTGTGTGTGTGTGGTGTACTGTGTAGGTCCTGCTGGTGGCGTCCAGTGGTGTTGATTAGAGGATTATAAACGTGGAGGAGGCTGTTGTGTTCCTCTCCACATCCACATCCTGGTCATTAGTTTGCTCTCTGTCAGGGGTTGTTTCTGTCTCTATCATTTGTGTCAGTACCAGAGCAGCGCAACACACTTAGAGGCCATGTTCCTATCTATCTGAATGCCTCCCCTGCTCCCGTCTATACTTCTTCTCATTCATCAAGGCAAGGCGGATTGATGGCTGTGTGTGTGTGTGTGTTTGTGTGACACAGTGTGTCCCACTGTGCGCTGGCCCACTGTGCGGTTGTAGTGTAGGAATCAAACAGATGGCTGACGTTATTGGTAGTGATGCTGTGATGGAACCCACCTGTGTAAATGTAATAGATGTTAAGAAGTCTTCCTGCTCTGCTCCACAGGGCTGGGTGTGTGTGTGGGTGCGGGTGCGTTCCGTGCGTGTGATGGAGTAACAACCAGTTATTTGTCCATCTACCCCCACAGAGAGACAGCAACCCAGTGGAACTTCGCTTGAGCGAAACAGTAGTGGTTGGCTGAAATGGTTGGGAGAGTAAAAGAGTCAACCCCCATCCCCTAGACACACACACACCACACACACACCCTGCTGAGAGCATGCATTCTGTTTACTCACTGGGGATCCCCAGTAAACAGTCAGTCAATATAGGGCTGCATATGGTCCAGTTCACTGTGGCAGAGAGAAGAGAACTGTAGTGGAATCATTATTTATTTGCACAGTGTATGTCCTACATGAGGGCAAATGACGTGCTTCTTGCCTGACATGGTGAACACATCAACCTGCTGGCATCATCAGATGCATTGATAGGACCTGGCATGCTAGCTATCATAAATCTCTTATGGACAAACACACCCTAACGAATGTGGGCCGTGACGGTGGTGATTCAACATGTAGAATCGTCAGGAAATTAACAGAAAATGATGGCCGATGTTCTGTGTTCAGAGGCAATAGGATGGCCACCCGCTGTTTTTTAACCGTTGATCGGCACGGTCTGTTTTGTACTTTAGATCTCCCATCAAGGAAAGTATATTGGTAAATACTGCCGTTTAAAACCTCACGCTACTAACTGGCTGGTCTCAGGGTTAGACGCGAGGGGGTATATTTTTATTTCTAATCTCCATTGTGCTGTTTCCTCTCACATCCATTCATCAGTGTGCCACCATGCAGCCCTCTCCTCTCCTCTCCTCCTCTCTCTCTCTCCTCTCTATCTCCTCTCCTCTACTCCTCTCCTCTCCTCTCCTCTCTCTCCTCTCCTCTCCTCTCCTCTCCTCTCCTCTCCTCTCTCTCGTCTCCTCTCCTCTCCCCCTCTCTCTCCTCTCTTCATTCGCCTTCCTTCACCACAAATGACTGGCTCCAGTTCTATCATTGTCCTGAATCACTGCTACAAGACTCCCATCTAGCCCTAAATGGACATCGCCTGCTTTTATGAAAATACTGCTTACTACAATTTTATTTTGCTTATATTTGCCCTTGTTTCACACATGAACAAGTGTGTGGTACCTATTTCCATGGCATAGGTTTTTGTTTTTTTAACTACTATGCAAACTACTTGTTATATGGTGGATTGTGGTCTGTTTCAATGGGAAATGGGTGAATTAAGATGCAGTGTTGTGTGCACCTCTGCTTTTATCCTTCCATAAGTACCTCACCTGAATCAACTAATATGGTGTGCTGCTGAGTACACTGTGTGTGTATGTGTGTGGTGTGTGTGTGTGTGTGTGTGTGTGTGTGTGTGTGTGTGGCAGGCAGTGTTGCCATGTTCGCCTTTTTCCCAGAAAATTGGGCAACTTTGAAAACGATGTTTGGGGTGAAAATGTTTTTGGGTTTCGCGGGATGCGGGTTTTTGGGCTATTTCAAAGTACACCGCGGCCGCCATGGCATTTCTTGAAAAAAAAAAAACAATCACTGTAACCTGCTGCTGGACTGTCAGGCAGTGAGGCAGGCTTTTGCTGAGTGAGTGAGGGGTGGGGAGGGCTGTGGGTGTGTGTTGAGAGAGCACTACAGTTAATGGCTGAGTCACGTGAGCGGAGAGGAGTGGAGCAGGCACGCGCGACGTTGTGACAACTTGCTACCAGTTTGTAAGTAGGCTGTTTAGATTGTCATTATGGAGACACCTATTTCCAACCCTTTAAAACACTTAATACGCTAGAACTGATGCACATCAAAAAATAATGGAAAAAACGACTGCTTCTAATTAGTTGACGTTGCTTAAAGAAAACGGTATCAAGCGAAGTATTTTATGCATGCTCAGTTCTTGTTCTCCGGGTGAGTGGAAATTTTGAAATGGAAGTTAGGGAAAACTCCCTTTGGGCATGGTTTTTTATGGGGGAAAAGTCCTCAATGAACTGACTTTAAAATGTGGAGATGATACATTTGCCTCTGTTGGCCATCAAGTTAGCCTATTAATTTATATGCCATTGTAGTCTACCAGTTGTATAATAAAATATGTTGAAATTACAAAATATTGGAGTCATTGCAAATCAATTTGTTGCCAAAACAATTTGTGGGCCCAATTTGTGCCACTGGAGCGGGCAAAACCAATTAACAATAGCCTATAACTTCAGTTTATGATGTTGTAGCCTTATGTTATTATGCAATTATTAATGGACTGTTTAGTTAATTAAATTGGAAGTTATCAAAGCTCTATCGCAATTGCCGATCAGTTGTTAAAAACGCATTAGATTGAAGGGAACAGTATCAGATTGGCTACAGGTAAAACATGCCTAAAAAATTAACACTGGCTGTTGTTGACAAGCCATTCAGTTCCTATACATATTATTAGTATTTAATTCAGTGATTGAAATGATGACCCCATTCTCATAGCCCATTCCAGCAGGCCCATTGGAAACAAGCACTTCTTACCCGAAATCGCCTCACTATTCTATTGGGAAAAAATGTGTCTGTTATTTGAACTAAGCAAGCTGCTAAATCGTTCATTTACATCTTTCCTTACATCAATCTAAAGTGAGGATGACGCCGAGAAGATGGCTGCCGTTTTAACAGCCCCCTAACCAATTGTATTATTTTTTTTTTTTTTTTCGTATATTGCATTTTTTCTGACAAAGTTTCGCCATCGCCCTTTATAACCAAAAAGGAAGCGATTCTACCTCGTATTGGACAAATTTTTTCCAAACGGGGCGGCCGCAAAGTTTCCCTACGAACCCGAAAAGGGCCCAAAACCCCTTTCATTCGCGGGAAAAAGAGCGGATATCGGGGACGTGGTCGGGTGCCTCGAAAGGATCCGACGGGAGGGGTTTTAACCCTCCCTTTCCTCAACCCATTAGCCAATCTTAAATCTTTAAAAAGAAATTTAGGCCCTACGATTATGCTTACCACCAACGGCTTTAAAAAAACGTAGTTCTTTTTTTCACCAGTCGGGTTTGAAGACGACAGACAACAAAAGCAGAGGCTATAGAAAATGGGCGGGATAAAACGGCTGACCCGGAAAAAAAGGGGGTGGCGGTCTTGATATTGAAAACAACAGCGGGTGCAAAAATAAAATTTAAAAGGAAGTCTAAAGGGTTTTTTGCTCGGGGGTAGAGTACCTTTGAAGCTGAAACCCCAACTATTTACTGAGATTTTTCATCTTTTTTTTTCATAGCTGTTATTTCCCACCCAACCAAATGCTGGCATAAATTGCACTCAAGGGGTTTTTAAAGGGCCCTAACAAAAGGGAAAACCCCTCACCCAAGGGCAGCGTCCTATGGCCGGGATTTTATGCGGGGAATTTAATCCTTTCTACCTTTTTTCTCCAGCATTTTAAAAAATGCAAAAAAGGGGAAAAAAAAATCTAGACCAAAGTTTACCCCCGCACACAGAGACACTACAAAGCTTCCTCGCCCCCCTTTTGGCAATCTGACCATAACTCTATCCTCCTGTTTCCCTGCTTATAACAAAAACAAACAAAAGCCCCAGTGACCCCGGGTTAAAAAGAAAGTGGTCAGATGACGCAGATCTAACTACAGGATGTTATCTAGCCAGACGGAACATGTTCTGGGATTCTTCAATAGCATTGAGGGTACACCACTCACCCCTGGCTCATAATAAGTGCATCGATAAGTCGTCCCACAGTGCCGTAGTACTACCCAACCAGAACCATTGATTACAGGCAAATCCGCACTGGCTAAAAGGGAGAACTGCCCCTTTCAGGGCGGACTCTAACCCCGACCCTTTTAAAAAATCCCCCTTGCCCTCCGACAACCCCAAAAAGGCAAAAAGTCAAAACAGGACTAAGATTTAAACGTACACCCGGCTCTTATGCCGCGGAGTGGGAGGGTGAAAAATATTTCAATACAAAAGGGAAAACCAGCCGCGGCTGCCCTGACACAAGCCCCACCCCAGCTAAACCATTCTATCTCGCTTCGAGGGAAAAAACATGAAACATGCATTTGAGCACCGCTTTTTGGGGACTATTGATCCGCTTCCGAGCCGTTAGTAAGACTTTTTAAATGGTCACATTCACAAAAGGCCCGCAGGGCCCCGACGGGTTCCCCGGGGTGTACTCCCAGCATGGCGACAATGGCCCAAATGTCTTTTACCGACATTTTTAACATTTCCCTGACTGGTCTGTAATACCAAAATGTTTTGCGACCACCATATCCCCTGCCCAAGGCAAAATAACCGCCCAAATGACTACCGCCCGTACACTGAGTCTTCCATGTGGCTAGTGTTTTAAAGGTGGTCATGGGTACATCAAACCATTTTCCCCGAAAACCCGACCCCTCCTTTTTCATATTGCCCCCCAAAAGAAACCAAAAGAAGCAACTCTATTGCATCCCCCTGCCCTTTTTCCCCCTGGAAAAGAGGGAAAACCTCCCTTGACTACGTCACGTTCAACACCATAGTGCCCCAAAACTCATCACTAAGCTAAAGGGCCGGATAAACACCTCCCCTGCAATGGATCCTGGACTTTCCCGACGGGCCGCACCCGGGGGTATAACAAAAACATCTGCCACGCTGATCCCCACCGGGGGCCCCCCCGGGTGCTGCTCAGTCCCCCCCTTTTCCCTGTTCACCCCCGAATGCATGGCCAGGGGACGCTCCAAAAACCATCATTAATTTCGCGACACAAAAGTGGTGGCCCGATCCCAAAAGTGAGACGCCATAGGGAGGAGGCAAGCCGGGGTGTGGTCCGGGTAAAAACCTCTCCCCCAACGGACCAAAACAAAGGAATGATTTGGGGCTACAGGAAAAAAATGAGGACTGAGACGCCCCCAATTTTCTCGACGGGGCTGTGTGGAACGGTTTTAAGCTTCAAGTTCTTGGGGTCCCATCACCCTGGGAAATTCATGGGCCAAAACACCCCCCCAGTCGTGAAAAGGGGACGACAAAACCCATTTCCCCCCCGGAACTGAAAAAATTTTGGGATGGGTCCCGATCCTCAAAAAAATTATACATCCCATCGAGAGCATCCCACTGTTGCATCACCGCTGGTAGGCAACTGCCCGGGCCCCGACCCCAGGCATAGAGGGTAGTCGTACGCCCGTACATCATGGGGCCCAAGCTTCCCCCATCCGGGCCCCTATACCAGGGGGTGTCAGAGGGGCCCCAAAAAATTGTCAAAAACTCCACCACCTGGCAAGAGTTTTCTCTGTACCGAGGCAATGGTACCGGACGCCAAATCTAGGTCCAAAGGCTTCCAACAGTTCTCCCCCAAACCCCTAAGACTCCGACAGTAATATGGCTACCCTATATTTTAACCCCCCCCCATTTTTTTCTTGCTACTCTTTTAAATTATTTAGCATAGTCACTTTAATCTACCACATGTAATATTTCCCCAACTACCCCACTAGCCGTTCCCCCACACCCTTGACTCTGCACCGGTACCCCCCCTGTATATAGCCCCCTACAGTTATTTTTTTTTTACTTCTGCCCCTTTTTTTTTAAAATTTTTTTTTGTTTTGTTTTTATTTTTTCTTTTTTATTTAAAAAATAAAGCATTGTTGGTTTAAAAGGCTTAAGTAAGCATTTACGGAAATGTTACACTTTGTATTCGGCGCATGTGGCAAAAAAATAGTTTAGATTAGTTTAGTTTTTCTACATCTTGTTAGGCTACTGTAGATACTAAAATTAATGTAGGCTTCAGGGGTTTTTTCTACCCCCTTTTACTAAGCAACCAGGGCAAGTTCAAACAATCAAAAAAACCATTTTTTAGTCTGTAGCCTTCCTGTTTTAAAAAGACAAGTCAAACTGCAAAAGGGATTTATACTGGTTTTTATTTAAATCGGACGTAAACAGCAAATTGCCAAAAAAAACCCAACATTGTTTTTTTTTGTTAGCCAAAAGTTTTTTTTCCCCGAATTCGAATCCCCTGACCCAAATTTTATCTTTAAAAATCCCTGTGGAATTTTTCTATAGTTTTTGCCATTCAAAGGGATTTATTTAAATTATAAACCTTTTTCGGCCAAGTGATTGGCTGAAAGCCTGGGAATCAGCCCTATACCACAGGATGACAAAAAAATTACGTTTGTAACGCTTAAATAGCAATAAGGGCCCTGGGGGTTTGTGGTTATGGCCAATATCCACGTCTAATGGGTGTACCGGCACTCCGTTTTACATCATGCATAAGAAATTAACATAGCGTAAAATTTTTAAATCAAACCACTGTGAAAAAAACTGGGGTTTTTAAAAAGGGAAATTATTTTTCTATTGCGACACATTTCAAAATTCCCTTTTTTACTTTATGTCATGATTGCAAATTTTATTTTGAAGAAAACTGAATTTTGCTTTAACATCATTTCAATTACGTATTTCCTTTTTAATTCCTTTTATAACATTATGGAAAAAAGGGTTTATTTTATAAATTGGCAATCCTCCCCTTCGTAAATAAAATGGGGGCTGTTTTCAGGCCTTCTGGGTAGTTTTGAGGTCATTGAATGGGAAATTTTTGCTAAAAAGTGGCCGGACATTTTAATTTTCCCCGGGCCCCTAGCATTTTGGGCTAACCCGTTTTTGGGGGTCCCCCCTGTCCGAATGAAAGAAAACATTTAGATTAGGAAATTTTATTTAACAGAAATGCAAAGAGATCCTCTACCAAAATTTCCATGCGCCTTTTTAAAACTGCTTTTAGCATTTGCAGGAAACTTACAGGAGAATTTTGGGTTAAGTGCCTTGCTCAAGGGCACATCGGCAGAAATTTTACCAAATCGCCCCGGGGGTTTTGAACCCCAAGGCTCCTATCCCTAGCTTCCGCCCCATGTTAAAAACATTTTCTTTTTCCCCCAGCCCAAAAAGAGGGTAACAACGCAAAATCACTAGCCCATGCAACTAAAGGCTGGGCAAAGGGTTTTAGAAGACACAAATTTGGCCTTCACAAAGTTCCTCTTCAGTGTTTTTTTGATATTTTTTTCAAAAGTTTCTTTTGGGATCGAAATAAATTACAAACATTCCTAAGTGTCAAAGGCTTTTTTGACTTACATTAGTTTTGCAAAGGTCAAAATTTTCAGTGTTACCATTTTTTTTTCAAAACCTCTGCAACCCCCCTGGGTGCTGTCAATTAATTTTGGGCCCCTCCGATGATGGACCCCTTCTTTTCATAATTTTAAACGGGGTTTTTCAAATTTGTGTTTTTTTTTGTCCCCGCCCCCTTAGGGCGACCACAGTTTTCAATGGGGGTTTAAGGTTGGGGGGTTTTCCGGCCAGGGCCCAAAAAGTGATGTTTTGTTCCCCGAGCCACTTGTTTTCACTTTTTTCCCTTTTGGCAAGGTGTCCAACATGGGAAAAGCTTGGCGTCCCAACTGTTTTTGGATGAGAAAGTTGCACTTGGGGAGAAGTTTGCTACCATTTTTTATTTCTGGCTGGGTTTTGGCAAAATTGTGAGTTCCCACCCCCTTGGCTGAGAAGAAACCCCACACATGAAGGTTCGGGCTTACTTTTGGGCATACACAGGATGTGGAGCCTCACTTGTTTTCCCCGGGAAAAGGTTTTTTCCCAGATGCCCCAAAAAATAAAAAGGGGGTTATCAAGAAAATAAATTTACCCCCAGTCCTCACTTCCAACCCCGTCCCTTTTTTGCAAAATTTCCGTCGTCCCTGTGTTTTTCCGGGAAGGGGAAAGTGGTTTTTTGCTGCCTTTTAAACCCCGGCCCTCCTCCAAATCTTCGCCTCACTGTGCGTGCGAAGACTCACAATTTTTTGGCGCAATGATGACGACCGTTTTCCTTGCGGGAAAACCAGGGTTACAGGGGAAAAAACAAGATTTCAAGCACCACCCTCCTTTTAAATTTTCCCAGTCTGTATTCAATTAATCAGCTGCAAGTGATCTCCAGCCTTATCTCGTCAACAATCACTGACATAGGGCTCTGGTCCTTTTGTGGCGGGGCTGAAATCAGGGGAAATTTTTTTTGGGGGAAAGTTCATTTTCTAAAAGAGGGGCTTTTTCAATTTTGCAATTCATCTGATCATTTCATGAATTTCTGGGGTATAGAAATTCCTCTCAAAACTGAGGCAGCAAAATTTGTGAAATTTTATTTTTGTCATTCTCAAACATTTTACCCCGCGTCCCCTCCTAAAAAAATCTCTATTCTATTTGGGGCCTTTGATTCTGTGCAGAAAAAAAAAAATACCTATTCCCCCTTCCTTGGGCAATGAGGCTGATTAACAGGTCAAAAGTTTAGCTTAAAAAATGATAAACTTTTTACATTTTAACGCGCAATGCGCAAAATTTTCGGGAAAAAAACCCGTTGTCAAATACAAGACACAAAGCTGTTTCATATGCAAGATGAAAAAAACTTAGAAATTTTGAAAGAGGGTGATCTAAAGATAGCTGGGTTACCAAAGAAAAAGGGTTTTGCCTTTGGCATGGCAAAGAAAAAAGTTTATTTTAAAAAACCCAAAAACATGAGAAAAAGCTACGGGGTTTAAAAGCAAAAGGAAGTCTTTTAAATATTGGCACCCTGTTTCTATGGGCTACTTGAAGAAGGGAAAAAAATCTCATAATATGAAATAACCATTAGTTTTAAAAAAATTAAGTTTTTTTCTAAATGAACTGCCCCAGCTCATTAAAAGTGGGGGGTGATGCGCGAAGCCTGCCTACCTGGCTATGCAATTTAATGGCGAATGGGAAATGGCTTAAATAACAGTTTAGAAAACAAATTAGGGGCCCAAAATTATTTTAATCGGGCCTCAACTATTTTTTACACGAGATGCTTTGGGAATTTTTTCGCAATGATTGGGCTTATACCAGACAAGGAGCTGTTTTGGCTCTAGGCAGGTACCAGCTGCTCTCGGCGTTTTCAGCTCAAACTAGGTTCTGCATCTGTACCTATGTGCGGGTGAAAAAACATACATAATAACATACGAAAATACACTTATCCTAGTGTAATCACTGGCCTATGCTCAGACGTCATCTCCATGATTTGGCTCACCTATGGCCTCTGGGGTTCTCTGTTTGTGTTCCAATGCTAATTTTTATGCTAAGATAAACAGATGGCGACAGTGCAGCTCACCCTTTTTTCTGGGGTCGAAAAGTGATTTCACCATTCATCTGGGCCCAGTGTGTGTAGGGATGGAATCAAATCATTAAAGTACCTAGCGCTATACAATCTTTCCCTCTTTAGCTGCATGGACCATAGCCCTACATTAGCAATCAAGAATAGCTGGGGCTCCTCAGTGTGTACGCACAGACAATGACAGGGAAAAACTTAAACTAAAATATAGAGTGGTACTAGTAGACTCTTCTTAAAGAGTGGTTCACTTTTTTCTTTACCAAATCAAAATTTTTTTGATGTAAATCGCATGTTATAGAAGGGCCCATCACTTTTTTAGCTATTTCATTTGGTTTTTTTGAGAATCTTACCCCACCCCCGCAATAAACTTCCTCATTGCTCGTTCTGCAGCATGGGGGCCACGGAAAACGTAAACAAAGGTCCAAAAACCAAATAGGTCCTTTTAGTAATGGCAAACACCAAAATACATCCTTTTAGAAACGCAAAACCAAAATCAACACCCTTTTTTAGTAACGGCACACCAAAATACACCCTTTTTTAGTAAAGGCAAACAAAAATACATCATTTTAGTAATGGAAAAGCTCCTCAGTATACAGTCGTGAGGGCAGGTCTTTAGATGTTGTGCACAATGAATTGTATAATTCCAAACTTTTCAGCAACTTTGTATTCCTTTTTTGTTGGACTTTGAGCGAAAACATTTCCATGTGCGGGGCATGCGCGTTGCTTTCTCGTTCCATTGTGGTGATACGAGAAATGAAAAATTCCCATGCACAAAATACACCCTTTTAGTAAATGCAAAACCCCAAAAATACACATTTAGTAATGGCAAAGCTCTCAGAAATACAGTCGTGATGCAGGTCTTTAGATGGTTGTGCACATGAAATTGGGATAATTCCAAACTTTATCAGCAACTTTGTATTCCATTTTTGTTGGACTTGAGGCGACACATTTCATGTGCGAGCATGCGCGTGCTTTCTCGTTCCATTGTGGTGATACGAGAAATGAGAAAATGTCCCTGGCTCACACACAAAATGTATTGCAGAACGCACTACGACACACACAAAAAATTATGGTTATTCCTATAAATAAGGGACCATTGGTCTTGGGATCAAATTTTCAAAATGGTAAAAATAAAAAAATACAAATCATGCAGTTACACATGTGTACTTAGAGGAATAAAAGTGAATATATACAATGGTCCCATAACTCCACCTATACAACAACATAGGCCTAGACTATACAAACTTTAAGCAGGGTTCAGTCAAATTAAATACTTTCAGGGACTTTTTCAGCATTATTTGTAATTTTTCAAGGAACTCAATGTTTATACAATGTAAAATGTATGTAATTGTACATTAGGGGCCTAATAGAAACTCCCCCCCCCCCAAAAAGCAGAAGTGTCAAAATAAAGTAGGCCATTACCATTTAGAATAAAATTTTAAGAATAATGCATTTTCGGGCCCTTTGGGCCAATGCATTGATATTCAAATTTATTATTACTTTTGTAAAATTGTGAGAATATAGGACATTATCCGACTAAATAGATTGGATGCATGCCGATTGTTCTGTATCCTAGGGGGCCGACGCAGACACACATAATAAAGCCGTGAATAGTGGTTCATTAATCTCACCATTTGAATCCACCAACGCTGTTTTTATAATGAGAAGTGAACCATAAATAGGGTTCTTTTTTATGGAAGGATTTGGAAAGCCAAGATGAAGATCAGTTGCTGTCATCCTCATAATCGCATCCTCATAAATCGCATCCTCATAAAAACATGGCAGATTATTACAATGATTTACCAACACTGTAAAAAGTCGTCCAGTGTAGGAATCCACTGGTACCCTAGTTTATAGAAAACCCTTATACATTGGTTGAAATGATCAAATCGTCCACATATTTTTTGAAGGGAATCGAGATAATCTGGACATCACATACTGTAGGATATCAAAGATTTTGTGTCGGGCTCTCCTCTTCTCCCTCTCTCTCTCATCCTCTTCTCTCTCTCTCCTCTCTCCTCTCCTCTCTCTCCCTCTCCTCTTCTCTTCTCTCTCTCTGTGTGGGGTACATTTGCCAATATCAGAGACATGGTTCTTTGTGTCTTTGAGATGTGAAGCAAGGGAGTTTAGGCAGCTCCCGATTGGCCCAGTGAAGCACAGAGGCGTTTCTTTGAGCCGTACCAGTAATTGAACATGGCAGACAGTGGTTTTCACACCTTCAAAGCTCTGTGTGGAGATTGGCTGTCATAACGGTCCCGGGGGGGCCAGCACTTCCAGATGAACAGCGTTGGGGCTCATACATGACAGACTATAGGATTACTCCCTAGGCTGCGCCCCAAATGGCACCTATTCCCTATTTAAATGCACTACATTGAAACCCGGGCCCCCGGTCAAAAGTAGTTCACTACATAGGGAATAGGGTGGCCATTTGAACACATCCTGAGGAAACAGATCTACAGCTTCAGACAGGATTTCACACAAATTATCCAAAAAAAGCAGCAGAGTCAAAGCAGAGCAAATATGTTATTCGCTTACACACAATTTATTCTACAGAATGCCTTTGCTATCAAAAAAAGCAGTTAAGTTCTGTGTTGGAAAAGGTATACATGGACGTGGAAGTTATTGACTACAGTGCTGGTTTGAAAGTATTCCATACGGAGGATCACTTCTTTCCAATCTGTTGCGATGCTGAAGTATTCTGAAATGGTGTTGTGTGTAATTGTTTAGGCTACAGTGATTAAACAATATCTGGCTTGTATTGTGTTAAAGTGCTCAAAATCCATAGAGCAGGTATTGTTCACCAGATAATCAAAACTGATCTGTAATTATGACAGGATTCTATGTAATTTAGTTAATTATTTGGGGAGTCTCCTCTGTTCACCACTTCCCAAAAAAAACTGTAGAGTGTCAGGGGTCACCACCCACTCACAGTGGCAGCAGGGACACAGGCTCATATAGAGCCCTGTGACTAAACATTCATTGATGGTCCTGAACACTCCTGGGGGTCTTCTTTAAGGACAAAAATATATATTTAAAAGAATTAAGAATAAAATTGAACACTAATTTTATTTCCTGGGATTTTTACTCTTATCATTCAGCACATGACCAAATGTATGTGGACACCGGGTCGTCCAACATCTCATTCCAAAATTCATGGCATTAATATGGAGTTGGTCACCCCTTTGCTGCTATAACAGCCTCCACTCTCCTGGGGAAGGCTTTCCAATAGTTGTTGGGACATTGCTGCGGGGACTTGCTTCCATTTAGCCACAAGAGCATTAGTGAGGTCGGGTACTAATGTTGGCGTTCTAATTCATCCCAAAGGTGTTCGATGGGTGAGGTCCAGGGCTCTGTGCAGGCCAGTCAAGTTTTTTACACATAGATCTCGACAAACCATTTCTGTATTGGACCTCACTTTTGTGCACCCGGGGCATTGTCATGCTGAAACAGAGAGAGGCCTTCCCCAAACTGTAGCCATAAAGTTGGAAGCACAGAATAGTCTAGAATGTCTTGTATGCTGTAGCGTTAAGATTCCCTTCACTGGAACTAAGGGGCCTAGCCCGAACCCTGAAAAACAGCCCCAGACCCATTATTCCTCCTCCACCAAACTTTACAGTTGCATTTTTATATCAACAGCGTTCTCACTAGCATCCGCAAACCCCGATTCGTCCATCGGGCCTTGGCCGATGATGAATCGTGATTAATCACTCCAGAGAACGTGTTTCCACTGCTCCAGAGTCCAATGGCAGCGAGCTTCACACCACTCCAGCCGACGCTTGGCATTGCGTAGGTGACCTTAGGCTTGTGTGCGGCGCTCGGCCATGGAAACCCATTTCCACGAAGCTCCCGACGAACAGTTCTTGTGCTGGGCGTTGCTCCAGAGGCAGTTTGGGAAAATCAGTATTGAGTGTTGCAAACCGAGGACAGATAAGTTTACGCCGCTACGCGTTTCAGCACTCGGCCCGTCCGTATTGTGAGCTTGTGTGTCCTACCACTTCCGCAGCTAAGCCGTTGTTGTTCCTAGATGTTTTCCGCTTTCACAATAACAGCACTTACAGTTGATTGGGCAGCTCTAGCAGGACCGTATGTGAGGGAAATGACTTGTGGAAGGTGTCATCCTATGACGGTGCCACGTTGAAAAGTCACTGAGCTCTTCAGTATGGCATTCTACTTTCCAATGTTTTTTATGAAGATTGCATGGCTGTGTGCTGGATTTTATACACCTGTCAGCAAGGGGGTTGGGCTGAAATAGCGGAATCCACTTATTTGAAAGGGGTGTCCACATACTTTTTATTTTATAGTGTATTTATTGTCAAATGTAATTATATCTACTGCATTCTAATAAACATGATCATATTTTTTTATACTGTATGTACTATTTATTATTTATATATTTATTATAAAACTGTGTAGCTTTCCCCCTTTACTCACAGATGGAGGGGGATACTGTGGTGCAATTACCCGGGGGCAATAAGCACAAAAACTATTGGAATGTTTGGGGCTTTCAAATTCCCAGATGTTGCTTGCCTCATACTCCAAGATTTTGGAGACATACAGGCTACACTGTAAAAAGTGTTGGAATCTCTTTAAATGTTTTTACAAATTTATTTTTAGTGTATTAATTAACTCCCCAAAATTTTTTTTAAATAAAAAAAATTGAATAAAAAAGTTTTGATTTACACAAAAAAGTATGTCCAGGGATAAAAAAAAAGCCATAAAAAAATGGGGTTTATGAAATAATAAAAATTGTGTTTGTTACCAAATATGTTACAATCCCCCCCCCCCTTTTCTATCTCTTCCTTCTTTTCTCTCTCTCTCTGTTTTCACAGGTTTCGATTGGGTTTTAATTTCACTGGATGGGGACTTTAGAGGCTGACTGCATGTCAGACTCCATCAATGGAGAAATGGTCCCCCTTTTATGGTCCGAGATAAAAGAAAGGAGGTCCCCCAAAAAGATCATGGGGAAATGAGCTTTTTTACCCCCCAGAAAAAGGCTGGGTTTTATGTGGGTAATTTCTAGTGAGGGGATAGTCTTAAAACCCTGGCAAGGGTTTGGCTTTCTACTGTTCTGTTCTAATTTTTTCTGATTTTTCCCCCCTTGTTTTTTTTTGGCTGAATAAAAAAAAAATGCCACCAAACCTCAATTAAGCACTATGCAACATAAGGACTCTGATGCACACGGGGGGCAAAAAAAGGCCAAACAGTGGAAATCCAAAAAGCTAATGGCAAAATTTTCCCGTGGCTGGGAGGCAGGGGGATAAAAAAAAAAGAGATTTGAAAACGAGGAGGGGGGTTTCACTTCACAGCAGCAGTGCCTGCCTGCCCTTTCCCGGCCTCTGCCCAGATCCCAAAAACGAAAAACCCTGTAGGTCCATTTTGGGAAAAACCCCCCCCACTGGTCCCCATCCTTTTATAACCCCCATACATGTTTGTGTGGAATTTTCACATACTGGCTTTTTGGAAGTCCTAAAAAAACAGTCATATATGTACAGTACCAGCCCAAAAGTTTGGACACACCTACTCTTTTCAAGGGTTTTTTTTTCTTTATTTTTTGAAACCTATTTTCTACATTGTATAATAATAGTGAAAGATGTCAAAACTATGAAATAACAATGGAATCATGTAGTAACCAAAAAAAAATGTAAACAAATCAAAAATATTTTTTATATTTGAGAGTAATTCAATTAGCCACTGTCCCCGGATCAGCCGAGGCGGCTCCCCCTCCCTGCTCGGGCAGGCTTCGGCGTTCGTCGTCCCCCGGAGTACTAGCTGGCCACCGATCTATGTTTCGGTTTTTTTGACTTTTTGTGTCTGATTGTGTACACTGTTCCCCATTACGTTGTATTGTATTCCCTATTTAACCCTCTGTCGTGCATTGTGTGTTGTGTGTTATTGTTTTTTTTTGCATCGGCAGTGTGCGGGTGTTTTTCCCCCGTTGTTTTTGGGGGACTGTTTATTTCACTGGCGACTTTTATTAAAGTACGGTTTCCAGTAGCTCTGTGTCCTGCGTGTGACTTCCCCTACCGCATTTCACTGTCGCGTTTCTGACAGCCCCTTTTTTGCCTTTGATGAAGCTTTGGACACTCTTGGCATTCGCTCAACCACCCTTCATTTGCTATACATTTGAGCTAATTTTAAAGGTAAACTATAACTACATCACCAAAACAAACTGAGTTATCCCCCTGAAAATCATCAAGCTAATTTGTTAGTCATACATTGTTGCTGGTAATGCTGTGTATGTATTATTCAGAAAACCTCTAATGTGGATGATCAAAGAGATGAATTCTGCAGTTCCCTCCCACACAGCAAATTGTTTTCTCTAAGATGTTATAGTAGCTCCAGTACAATACAAGATGGTGGCAAAATTGTTCAAGGTTTATATCTTTTCGCAAATGTAGTTGGGATGCAAAATATATCAAATCAATCCCAACAAAGCAGAGAGAAAAAAAAGAAGAAAATAGACAAAATATTTTAATAACATGAGGAATAAATATAAAAAAGTAACTATAACTTGGCTATATACACGTTTTACCAGTACTGAGGGCGATGTGCAGGGGGTGCGAGGTAATTGAGGTATATATATTACAGTAAAATATAGGTAGGGTAAAGGGGCTAGGCTACAGAATAGATAAAAAACAGTAGCAGCAGCGTATGTGATGATTTGAGCAAAAACGGTCAATGGAGATAGTCCTGATAGCTATTTTTTGAATATTTAGACTGTTGTCAAAGGATTCTGTAGTTGGGGAATCCATTCTGGACAGGACAGTGGCCTGAACCACAGCCTGGTCCCCCCCTGTTCCCCCACATAGTCAACCTCCATGGGCTCCTCCTCATCTAGAGGTGACCTAGAACTACAGATTGAGGATGTTAAAGGGACACTCTTTCATTTTTTTAGATGGAGCTATGGATGCCAGGACTGACAGGTTAGGCGTACAGATGTAATATCTTTTAAATTTTATCACCCTGGGTTTGCAGATAACTTTCCTGCAATGCAGGAAATATAAAACTTCTAGTGTATTTGAGGTTAAAAAGGCTTCTAAATTATTTCCTGCTGTAGCAAACAAGCTCACATTAAGATCCTACATCTGTAGCCTATATCTTCAAAAATCAATGGGCATTGAACAGCTGTATACAGTGGGGAGAAACAAAGTATTGATACACTGCCGATTTTGCAGGTTTTCCTACTTACAAAGCATGCAGAGGTCTGTAATTTTTATCATATTGTATGATTTTTAAGTAATTCATTTGCATTTTTTGCATGACATAAGTATTTGATACATCAGAAAAGCAGAACTTAATATTTGGTACAGAAACCTTTGTTTGCAATTACAGAGATCATACGTTTCCTGTAGGTCTTGACCAGTTTGCACACACTGCAGCAGGGATTTTGGCTCACTCCTCCATACAGACCTTCTCCAGATCCTTCAGGTTTCGGGGCTGTCGCTGGGCAATACAGGCTTTCAGCTCCCTCCAAAGATTTCTATTGGGTTCAGGTCTGGAGACTGGCTAGGCCACTCCAGACCTTGAAATGCTTCTTACGGAGCACTCCTTAGTTGCCCTGGCTGTGTATTTCGGGTCGTTGTCATGCTGGAAGACCCAGCCACGACCCATCTTCAATGCTCTTACTGAGGGAAGGAGGTTGTTGGCCTTGATCTCGTAATACATGGCCCCATCCATCCTTCCCTCAATACGGTGCAGTCGTCCTGTCCCCTTTGCAGAAAAGCATCCCCAAAGAATGATGTTTCCCCCTCCATGCTTCACGGTTGGGATGGTGTTCTTGGGGTTGTACTCATCCTTCTTCTTCTCCAAACACGGCGAGTGGAGTTTAGACCGAAAAGCTCTATTTTTTTCTCATCAGACCACATGACCTTCTCCCATTCCTCCTCTGAATCATCCAGATGGTCATTGGCAAACTTCAGATGGGCCTGGGCATGCGCTGGCTTGAGCAGGGGAACTTGCGTGCGCTGCAAGATTTTTAAACCATGACGTCGTAGTGTGTTACTAATGGTTTTCTTTGAGACTGTGGTCCCAGCTCTCTTCAGGTCATTGACCAGGTCCTGCCGTGTAGTTCTGGGCTGATCCCTCACCTTCCTCATGATCATTGATGCCCCACGAAGTGAGATCTTGCATGGAGCCCCAGACCGAGGGTGATTGACCGTCATCTTGAACTCTTCCATTTTCTAATATTGCGCCAACAGTTGTTGCCTCTCACCAAGCTGCTTGCCTATTGTCCTGTAGCCCATCCCAGCCTTGTGCAGGTCTACAATTTTATCCCTGATGTCCTTACACAGCTCTTGGTCTTGGCCATTGTGGAGAGGTTGGAGTCTGTTTGATTGATTGTGTGGACAGGTGTCTTTTATACAGGTAACGAGTTCAAACAGGTGCAGTTAATACAGGTAATGAGTGGAGAACAGGAGGGCTTCTTAAAGAAAACTAACAGGTCTGTGAGAGCCGGAATTCTTACTGGTGGTAGGTGATCAAATACTTATGTCATGCAATAAAATGCAAAAAAAAAATCACACAATGTGATTTTCTGGATTTTTGTTTTATATTCCGTCTCTCACAGTTGAAATGTATCTATGATAAAAATGTCAGACCTCTACATGCTTTGTAAGTAGGAAAACCTGCAAAATCGGCAGTGTATAAAATACTTGTTCTCCCCACTGAATATAGCAGATTGTACCTTGCAGGATCTTGGCCCTTCAGTCTACTCCATAAAATCGTCTCATCGTGACAGTCTGGGCTGGTATTTACAACTTGAACTGCTGTGGTCCTCTGTAGTCAGCTGGTAGAGCACGGCGCTTGTAACGCCAAGGTAGTGGGTTCGATTCCCGGGACCAGCAATACACACAAAAAAAAAATGTATGCACACATGACTGTAAGTCGCTTTGGATAAAAGCGTCTGCTAAATGGCATATTAAATTAAATTAAAAACTGCACAGTGCCACTTGCAGAGTGTAACAATGGTCCTGGTTGACTTTGTCCCTGCAGTTCAAGTCCTCCACAAAGGTTCACACGCTGTGGGGTGTTCGGTGGAAGTAGCAGTCTGAATGGGTTATAACCATGACTAATGGTGGCCTGAATTGTCCCCGGAAGGGGTTGGGCCAAGGCTAAGAATGGTGGTCGGAGGCCATTCTGGATCATATGCTGGATGAAACTGTTGTCAGTTTTGGGAATTTTTTCAACATATTTGTACAGCAGAGTAATGATATCTCACTATCAGCTTTTCAATGTAGAAACGATAGAAAATTCTACAAATCACTAACATTCTATTGAAATTAGCGGCACCCCGCCCTACAGGCGGTAAATCATTAGATCTGATTAATGCAATTAATTGCAATTTCATTTTGATGACTGTAACCATAGAAAAAAAATATATATTACAGTGCCTTTGAAAGTATTCAGACCCCTTTACTTTTTCCACATTTTGTTACGTTACAGCCTTACTCAAAAATTTGATTTTTTAAATGCCCCTCATCAATCTACACACAATACCCCATAATGAAAAAAAATTGAAATATAACATTTACAAAAGTATTGAGATCCTTTACTCAGTACTTTATTGATGCATATTTGGCAGTGATTACAGCCTTGAGTCTTCTTTTTATGATGCTACAAGCTTGGCACACCTGTATTTGGGGAGTTTCTCCCATTCTTCTCTGCAGATCCTCTCAAGCTCTATCAGGTTCGATGGGGAGCGTTGATGCACAACTATTTTCAGGTCTCTCCAGAGATGTTCGATCGGGTTCAAGTCGGGCTCTGGCTGGGTCACTCAAGGACAATCAGACTTGTCCCAAAGCCACTCCTGAGTTGTCTTGGCTGTGTGCTGTGGTCGTTGTCCTGTTGGAAGGTGAACCTTCGCCCAGTCTGAGGTCCTGAGCGGTCTGGAGCAGGTTTTCATCTAGGATCTCTCTTTTACTTTGCTCTGTTCATCTTTGCTAGATCTGACTAGTCTCCCAGTCCCTGCCACTGAAAAACATCCCACAGCATGATGCTGCCACACCCTGCTCAACATAGGGATGGTGCCAGCTTTCCTCCAGATGTGAAGCTGGCATTCAGGCCAAAGAGTTGTTCAAATCTTGGTTTCATCAGACCAGAGAATCTTGTTTCTCATGGTCTGAGAGTCTTAGTTGCCTTTTGGCAAACTCCAAGCGGGCTGTCATGTGCCTTTTACTGAGGAGTGGCTTCTGTCTGGCCACCATAAAGGCCTAATTGGTGGAGTGCTGGGAGAGATGGTTGTCCTTCTGGAAGGTTCTCCCATCTCCACAGAGGACACTAGAGCTCTGTCAGAGTGACCATTGGGTTCTTGGTCACCTCCCTACGGACAATTCCTTCGACCTCATGGCTTGGTTTTTTTGCTCTGACATGCGCTGTCATCTGTGGGACCTTATATAGACAGGTGTGTGCCTTTCCAGATCATGTCCAATCAATTGAATTGATCAAAGGTGGACTCCAAATAAGTTGTAGAAAGATCTCAATGATGATCGATGGAAACAGGATGCACCTGAGCCCAATTTCGAGTCTCATAGCAAAGGGGATGAACACTTATGTAAATAAGTTGTTTCTGTTTTTTATTTTAATACATTTGCTAAAATTTCAAAAAAACTGTTTTTGCTTTGTCACTATGGGGTATTGTGTGTAGATTGCTGAGGAAAATATTTCATTTAATCAATTTTAGAATAAGGCTGCAACGTAACAAAATCAATGGGTCTGAATACTTTCCGAAGGCACTGTATATTACTGAAATTACAACAATCTTAACTCAACTCTACTAATTACATTTTAGTCATTTAGCAGACGCGCTTATCCCGAGCGACTTACAGTTAGTGAGTGCATACATTTTTCATACTGGCCCCCTGTGGAATCGAACCCACAACCCTGGCGTTGCAAGCGCCATGCTCTACCAACTGAGCTACAGGTGGGGCCTAATAAGATAACTAATAACTAATAAGATATTGCCAACTTCCTGTCTATTTGAAATGTAGACCTAATTATTTTTTTGTTCACTGATCACTGTCAATTGCTCGCTGTCACCCTATGTGTTGAACTATTGAACTATAGAAAACATTTTTTTTGCAAATGCAAATGGCCATATAAAGTTATTTGGCTATTAGTTATTGCGCTGAGTTGCGGTATAAGGCACATGCTGGGATAATAACGACATAAGAAACGTCTCTAGAAACAGGCTACTATAGCAGTCTCTCTCCCCCGTCAAACTTTCCTTGTCAATTCATTTCAGATGCTACATTATCTTAGCATTATACTATAGGCCTAATACAGTGGTGGTCAGTGCCTTTTAAGATGAGGATGGCCTTATTTGTATTACAGCATATTGGATGACTGTCATTCATATTCCATTCACCCAGCTCAAAGTAACATCAATAGGTTTAGGCTAACTACATGATACTCAAATTTTCCCTATACCCATCATGAGGTTGCTACAAACCTAAGCCTATAAATGAAAATGTACAACGTAGGGGCACAGGTCGAGAAAAAATTGAGTAGTCAAGGTGACAGACATCTAGCTGATCTAAGGTGTAATCATTAGTCCAACAGTTGCAAATGAGAGCTTTTGTTAAACAAATTCAGGCATGTTTACCTCTGTTTCTTTCATTTAACTTTTTTTTTCAACAGAATCGGCGGAATGAAAACACCCTGATGCAAACACAGTTCACTTTCATGGCAGCCACATACAAACAGTATGATCCCTTTGATCGTTGTATAATTCCTTCTCGCATCTACGCGCTCTCCTCCTCTCACTTTTTCCCCTCACTTGTGGACTTCAATGCACAACACATCAGCTGTCTGTGACTAGGTGAAATAACCTTTCCAAGCCAAACCTTCATATCATAACGCTAACCGCTACACACAGCTTACATAGTTGTCACCATATTAGCTAATGTCATAGCCAACATAGCTACTAACGTTAGAACTAACACTTTAGTAAACCTGCTACAATCATGCAGTACAGTGTACAGTCAGCAAGCAGTTTAGCAGTTACACCAGCGGGCCCGGTGGCAATAAAATAATAAAACCAAAAGCTTACCTTGACTTGGAGAGTTCCAGTGTTGGTTAGCCATAGCCAGCTAGCTAACATAGCATCCTCTCTTGTTCGAGCCGGGTGTTTGAGTAGGTTCAACTAGATAGCTGCATTTGCTAGCTAAGTAAGTAAAAGCGAATGTGAAAAAAAATACTACAAATTAATATAGCTCTCTCTCTCTCTCTCTCTCTCTCTCTCTCTCTCTCGCTTTTCCTTCATTCCTGAGAAATGAATATGTTCAAAACTGTTAAACTATTGTCTTTCTCTCTCTTTGAGTCAACTACTCACCACAGTTTATGCACTGCAGTGCTAGCTAGCTGTAGCTTATGCTTTCAGTTCTAGATTCATTCTCTGATCCTTGATTGGGTGGACAACATTTCAGTTCATGCTGCAAGAGCTGTGATAGGTTGGAGGATGTCTCCAACCTATCAGAGCTGTCATAATGACTGTGTAAGTCTATGGAAGGGGTGAGAAACAACGAGCCTCCTAGGTTTTGTATTGAAGTCAATGTACCCAGAGGAGGACGGAAAATAGCTGTCCTCTGGCTACACCATGGTGCTGTTGAGGCTACTGTAGACCTCTATTGCAAAACTGTGTGTTTTATCATAATTTGGTGGCATGTGAATATATTTAGTATAGTTTTATCTAAAAAGGATAACTTTTTTAATGTTTCACTATTATTATTTTTATGAAATTCTGAGACAGTAAGCTAAGTTTCAAAGTTAGTAGTAAGAGAGAGAACAATGGTGAATGACACTTTAGAGTAGGGAGATCCAGGTAATATAGGGGTATTTTGTGTAATCAAAAGTTTGAAAGTCGGGGATTAGAGAAAAGACTGAGATTTGGGGAAAAAGTGACACTAGTAGTGATAGATGGAAGTACAAGCAAAGACAACTTTTTTCTTTGGGGAAAAACTAGGAGTAACTAAGGACATTAACACTTCAGTCTATTATAACAACAGTGAGAAGCAAGTTAACTTTCAACATTGATAGTTATTAAAGCCATAAATATATCGCATTTGATTATAAGGGGAACCAATAGCTCCAGTGCAATTTTAGGGGTAGGATGGGGACGTTCTTCCCATATGGAGAGATAATTATGGAGAATAAGTATTGTTATCAGGACCAGATGTAGAAGCGGTGTCCCCTAGTCAAAGGAGGGATAGTTTGTACAACGATATGAAGTGGAAGAGGTTAGGAGTGACTGTTCACTTATGTTGCGTAATGTTACAGAGAAAGGTCAGGGAGAATATATGTGTACTTATCTAGGGCAAGCATTAGAAGTTGTTCCGGTTAAGAATTATTGGTTAAAAGGCTATGTAATACGTAAAGTGACGCTTATGATGGATGATTGGAAATCTGTTGAAGTTCCACGGTCATCAAGGGAGTTCAGGAAGAGTAGATTACAGTAGTCACTCCAACAGTGAATAATACACATAGGATATCGGTAGCTTTGCTACTAGAAATAATTAAGGTTAATACATCAACTACTTTAATGGTAACTTTGAAGGGATTAATGATACGATGGCAATAGCAAATGTAGGGAGTATGACATCGACAACAACTTTTCTGAAATTAAGGGGTTATGTTACGGATGGAGAGTGCTGTCAAGGATAGTACGAATAGGGTTAAAATAGGAGAGCAGGTAGTAGTAGAGAGAATATAGATTCATCATGGAGGACAGGATGAGGTCTTTGATTTTAATGACAGACAAGGAGAGGTAATCTGATCAGTACCGCTCGTTCTTCTGTTGTGGAAATTAGAGATAGATTAACTCATTCTGTAAGATCAGTGAGGAATCTTGAGGGTCCATGTCTGTGAGAATTCCAGCACCAAACATGTTAGACGGTCGCGCGGCCTCTATCAGGTATGGGTCAGTCTTATGCTTTGTCATGACTGTGGTATCAGCAACAGTCATTGACAGATAAAATAATGTCGTTTGTCAGAACAGTGGTTTAAGCCTAGGTTTAAGTGTTCTTGGTTAAATGAATTACCCTATGGGAATTGTTAAATGGGAAAGGAAAATCAGGTAACAACGGAACCCTGAAGTATTCAGGTGAAACATTGAGGGCTAAAAGTTGTTTTTGTTCTAATAAAACATATGAGGTAAAGGGTATGTTTATGGGAATATCAGATTGTGATGATTATATGATGACTTGGATAAGCATGACATTAAGGGTAGTAATGAGAAATATAAGGTTACTTTTTAATATACCAGGTAGTAAGAAGAGCAGGACTTTGATGGTTAAAGGATTAGCTTTTGACTGACAATGTGACTATTGGGAATTTTAGAGATATTTGGTGGGTTTGTGATGATAAAACGTATATATTCTTACCCTATGGATGGATAGGATGTTGTTAATGTCAACGTTGAAGCTTCCATATGAGGCTTTTACTATTAAAAGAGGAGTAGCACCGAACACAGATCAATCTGAAACTAGAGTTCAAAATAGGATGAAAAGGGGACATGTCATAGGCTTCAAGCCTATCATTGAAGGATAAGTCTAAGGGAGAAGGGGGGACTTTATTCATGGTATGATGTAACATTTGGGAAGATCATATTGATAAATATTAGTTATACTTTGAGTCCAGATAGTTCAGATAATATCACTGGGGTTATAGATGCATTGAAGGAAATAAGGGATGCATTAGTAAGACTTGGTTGCAAGATCAGTTAGGCCCAGTAGGGGCAGTGATGGGTCAGATTTTAGTTTCAGCTTTGATAACACTGTGATGTTTGTAATTTGTTACTGATCTTTGAGAAAGATATGATATTGAGATAGGTTGGAGAGTGATTCCTGGAGACAACACTCAGATGCCGGTGTTGACTGTTCCTGATCTGGATAAAGATGGACAAGTGGAACTGATGGATAAATATCATTTTGATTATTTGATGATTTTTCAACAAAAAAAAATTCAATATTGGGGTGATGTTGGTATGATTTATGAATCAAAGGGGGGAATAGGTTTATGTGATTCATGCATCATTTATATATCATTGTTATATTCTTAGTTGATATTGATGTTTAAGTTGAAAGTGTTTGTTTTGCAAAAGATACTGTTTGTTCGTTTCTTTTTCTTCCAGAAGCATTTGGGGGAACATGTGGAGATTGAAATACTCAAACAAAGACAATATGAAGGGACAATATGACTGGAGGAGATGAAACAAGGAGGGTGTGGCCGATTCCATCATCAACAATCCATTGGAAGAGGAGACTACAGGGAGATGAAGTGTAGTGGACTACATTCCAGTGTTTGCAATGAAATATAGACATGTGTAATACATAATTGTGTAATAGCCTCAGGGATTAATTTTGTAGAATGATGTTTGATGTTATTGAATACATGTGAGGATCTTAGATGTTTTTGTTTATTTCGTGAATGCTTAGGGACAGAGGAAATTTAGGTAGGGAGAGTTCCACTTTTGGGTCCAATGGGTTGACCAGCCTTTAGAGTGGATGTTTTTGGATAGGATTTTGTTTGCAGGGGCTTACATGTGTATTTAATTGCATCATAGTTTAAAATGCATTTACATGGTTTATGAGGTTATCTGGAGTACCGAAGGTGGTTGCCTGGGCAGAGGGACCGTGAGAGAATTTTACTGTCTTGATTGATGGATGGATATCTGAAAAGATGGCTGCCGGACAGTTTTTTCGCTCTTACACTCCATAGAGATTTGTTCATATGTCATAGTAATGTATTCACACTTCATATGTCATAGTAATGTATTCACACTTCATAAACAGTTATTGCATAGAAAGGTATTTACACTCTAGAGAAGAATGTTTTTGGTTTAATGTTAAAGATACTCAATAAGATAAATTGTTACTAGTCATAATCCTATTCTGTTTGTTTTCGAGACGTTTAGTTCGTCTCGAAGGGGGGAATATCGTATCTGAAGATTATGCCTTTGTTAAATGTTTTTCATGAAGAAATGGAATGTTGTTTGTGTTAGTATCAAGAGGGAATGTTTTGGGTGTGACGTCACATACAACAGACCGGAAGTGTCTTGTAGACAGGGGAGACTGGGGATTGGCCAGAAGAGGGAGCTTCATTGTTTATAAATAGGGGGGTTAAACAAAGAAGAAGTCAGAGCGAGCAGCCATTCGGAGGCGTCGCTCTCCGGGTGTCATGTCACCTGTCATTTATGCTGTAACCTCGTGATTTTAATAAAAGCCTCTAACACGATGCAGCATAGACGGACTCTTTGTTGACAGCAATAATGGCCACCATTCACCCGATACGACAGTTCACATACACCTTAGCCAAATACATTTAAACTCAGTTTTTCCTGACATTTAATCCTAGTAAAAATTCCCTGTCTTACGTCAGTTAGGATCACCGCTTTATTTTAAGAATGTGAAATGTCAGAATAATAGGAGAGAGAATTATTATTTCAGCTTTTATTTCTTTAATCACATTCCCAGTGGGTCAGAAGTTTACATACACTCAATTAGTATTTGGTAGCATTGTCTTTAAATTGTTTAACTTGGGTCAAACGTTTCAGGTAGCCTTCCACAAGCTTCCCACAATAAGTTGGGTGAATTTTGGCCCATTCCTCCTGACAGAGCTGGTGTAACTGAGTCAGGTTTGTAGGCCTCCTTGCTCGCACACGCTTTTTCAGTTCTGCCCACACATTTTCTATAGGATTGAGGTCAGGGCTTGTGATGGCCACTCCAATACCTTGACTTTGTTGTCCTTAAGCCATTTTGCCACAACTTTGGAAGTATGCTTGGGGTCATTGTCCATTTGGAAGACCCATTTGCGACCAAGCTTTAACTTCCTGACTGATGTCTTGAGATGTTGCATCAATATATCCACATTATTTTCCTTCCTCATGATGCCATCTATTTTGTGAAGTGCACCAGACCCTCCTGCAGCAAAGCACCCCCACAGCATGATGCTGCCACCCCTGTGCTTCATGGTTGGGATGGTGTTCTTCGGCTTGCAAGCAACCCCCTTTTTCCTCCAAACATAACGATGGTCATTATGGCCAAACAGTTCTATTTTGTTTCATCAGATCAGAGGACATTTCGCCAAAAAGCACGATCTTTGTCCCCATGTGCAGTTGCAAACAGTAGTCTGGCTTTTTTATGGCGGTTTTGGAGCAGTGGCTTCTTCCTTGCTGAGTGGCCTTTCAGGTAATGTTGATATAGGACTTGTTTTACTGTGGATATAGATACTTTTGTAGCTGTTTCCTCCAGCATCTTCACAAGGTCCTTTGCTGTTGTTCTGGGATTGATTTGCACTTTTCGCACCAAAGTATGTTCATCTCTAGGAGACAGAACGCGTCTCCTTCCTGAGCGGTATGACGGCTGCGTGGTCTCATGGTGTTTATACTTGCATACTATTGTTTGTACAGATGAACGTGGTACCTTCAGGCATTTGGAAATTGCTCCCAAGGATGAACCAGACCTGTGGAGGTCTACAATTTCTTTTCTGAGGTCTTGGCTGATTTCTTTTGATTTTCCCATGATGTCAAGCAAAGAGGCACTGAGTTTGAAGGTAGGCCTTGAAATACATCCACAGGTACACCTCCAATTGACTAAAATTATGTCAATTAGCCTATCAGAAGCTTCTAATGCCATGACATCATTTTCTGGAATTTTCCAAGCTGTTTAAAGGCACAGTCAACTTAGTGACCCACTGGAATTGTGATACGTTGAATTATAAGTGAAATAATCTGTTTGTAAACAACTGTTGTAAAAATTACTTGTGTCATGCACAAATTAGATGTCCTAACCGACTTGCCAAAACTATAGTTTGTTAACAATACATTTGTGGAGTGGTTGAAAAACGAGTTTTAATGACTCCAACCACGAGTTTTAATGACTCCAACCTAAGTGTATGTAAACTCCCGACTTCAACTGTAGGCCTACTGTGGAGAAACACAGTCAGAAAACAGATTACATGTTTAATGAAGTAGCAACTCCTTTCATCTGTTCTACATTCATAACAATGTAAAATAGATGGAGAAGAATTCTAAGGAAAGGTAACTTTTTAATTATAATTTTCACAAGCAGTTTTATTAAAATATATGTTCACATGAAACACAGGGAGCTCCAAAAGTATTGGGACAGTGACATATTTTGGTTCTGTACTCCAGCACTTTGGATTTTAAATGATAAAGTGGAGACTGTCAGCTTTAATTTTAGGGTATTTTCATCCATATTGGGTGAACCGTTTAGAAATTACAGCACTTTTTGTACATAGTCCCCCCGAATTTAGGGGACCAAAAAGATTGGGGCAAATTCACTTATAATTTTGTGCCCAATATAAATTAATGGTAAATTGTCACGGTTCAGACAGACGACCAGAGGACCACAATTGCGTCACACCAGAAAGTTTATTAAAACTTAAGGGAAAAGGGAAGTAGGGGGGTGAATGAAGGCTCCAGGGGTAACAGGGATCCCGTCCAATGTGCTGGGTCTGTGCCCCCCCCAGTGGCAGCGATGCGTCCTATGAAGCCGGTGGTGGGTGGTCCAGAAGTCCTGGGGGGGGGAGACACAGACACAACAGGGCGGAATGAAACAAGGCAGCAGTACAGTTCAAGGGAAATCCAAAATACGTAGTAGCAAGGCAGAAGGCTGGTCAGAGTTACCGGGATTGAAGAGTAGTCAGGAGTCGTTATGGCAGAAGCAGGTCTGGATCTCCTGGGCAGAAGAGTATCCAAAAATCAGGCAGGTCCGGGGTCACAAAACCAGGGTGAGCCAGAAGCGCGAGCAAACAGGTTCCGGGTGAGAGCTTTGCAGACGATCTGACACCGGAGAGCTGAAAGACAGGGCCTTAAATACTGGGAGAGGTAGTGGGTAATGCAGCGCAGCTGGCAGAGTAATTAGAGCAGAGCAGAGCAGGGACAGGTGGAGCTAGTAGGCTGAGTAGAGAGAGTGGTGAGCAGAGTGGAAGAAAATTAAGGTGGTAACCCGGTGGAGTGAGAGGCTCATGACAGAACCCCCCCCCCAAGGGACGGCCCCAGAAGTCCCAAGAGCAACACCACGCCGGGCGGGAGGAGGGGAGCCGGAGGAGGGCTAGAACTCCTCCGAACGGTCCGAGTGAACGTCCTCATCCTCGGAGGAAGCCGGAGGGCCGTGGTCGGGAGATGGGACAGGTCCCGAGACAGGATCAGGCACAGGACAGGAAGCCGAGCGGGCAGGACGGTTAGGGACCCCTCTGGGGCGGCCCCTACGGATTGCAGGTTGATCAGGATGCCGTTGGTGGAAAGCGGTGATGAGAGTCCTATCCACAATCCGACTAGCTGGCACCCAGGTCCTTTCCTCAGGTCCATAGCCCTCCCAGTCAATGAGGTACTGGAGACCCCTACCCCTCCGTCTGGACCGAAGCAGGCGGCGGACGGTGTAAACCAGACCACCATCGACGAGCCGTGGAGGAGGAGGACAAGGCGCAGCAGGGACCAGCGGACTCTCATGGATGGGCTTAATCTTAGACACATGGAAAGTGGGGTGCACCCTCAGGGAATTAGGCAGTTGGAGCCGGACAGCAGTTGGGCTAATCACTCTTATGATAGGGAATGGGCCAATGAACCGAGGTGCCAGCTTCTGCGACTCCACCCTGAGTGGCAGGTTCTTCGATGACAACCACACCCTTTGACCAACATGGTAGGTGGGAGCAGGAATTCTCCGACGGTTGGCCCCGGTAGTGTAGCTGGCAACGGATCTGAGGAGTGTGGCTCGGGCTGGTGACCAGGTGCGGCGACATCGACGGGCAAAAGCAAGTGCAGATGGGCAAGTAACCTCCTCTTCCTGGCTGGCAAATAGAGGAGGCTGGTATCCATAAACACATTGGAAAGGGGACATACCGATGGCAGAGCAGGTCAGAGAATTGTGTGCGTACTCCACCCATGTCAATTGCTGCGACCAGGAGTGGGGGTTGCGTGAAGTCATGCATCGCAGTGCCTTCTCGAGCTCCTGATTAGCCCGCTCTGACTGCCCATTGGATTGGGGATGGAATCCGGAAGTCAGACTGACTGTGGCTCCCAGCAGGTGACAGAACTCCTTCCAAAAAGCGGAGGAGAATTGTGGACCACGGTCAGAAACAACATCCTTTGGCAGTCCGTGGATCCGGAAGACGTGTTCCAGGACCACCTGGGCGGTCTCCTTGGCGGTTGGGAGCTTGGGGAGGGGAATGAAGTGTGCCATCTTGCTGAAACGGTCAACTATGGTGAGAATGACGGTCATGCCACTTGAAGGGGGCAGCCCCGTGACAAAGTCAAGGGCGATGTGAGACCAGGGACGTCTGGGCACAGGCAGGGGCTGCAGCAATCCGGCTGGGGGCTGGCAGGACGACTTGTGTTGGTTGCAGATGGGGCAGGCTTGGACGAATTCCCGTACATCCTTTCTCAGAGAGGGCCACCAGAACCTCTGGGCGAGCAGGTTGTAAGTGCGGGTGGAGCCAGGGTGACAAGCTAGGCGGGAGTCATGTCCCCACTGAACGACCTGGGACCTCAGGTCTTCGGGGACAAAAAGGCGGTCAGCTGGGCAAGTGCTGGGACCTGGCTGGTTACGGAGAGCCTCCAGCACCTGTTCCTCAACAGCCCAGGTCAGAGCTGCAACGATGCAGGGACTAGGCAGAATCGACACAGGGTTCTTGGAGGGGGTGTCATCCTTCTGGAATTGACGGGAGAGGGCGTCTGGCTTGGTGTTGCGTGATCCAGGCCGGTATGACAGAGTGAAATTAAACCTGGTGAAGAACAGGGCCCAGCGGGACTGCCTGGAGTTCAACCGTTTGGCCGTGCGGATGTACTCCAAGTTCTTATGATCGGTCCAAACGAGAAATGGAATGGTGGACCCCCTCCAGCCAGTGACGCCACTCCTCCAAGGCAAGCTTCACAGCCAGCAGCTCACGGTTCCCTATGTCGTAATTGCACTCAGAGGGGGACAACCGACGTGAGAAAAAGGCACAGGGATGGAGCTTCCTATCCTCCGCAGCCCACTGAGAAATCACAGCACCAACTCCCACATCCGAGGCGCCACCCTCCACAATGAATTGCCGGTCCACATCAGGCATCTGGAGGATGGGAGCGCGGAGGTGAACCTCACCTTGAGGGTACTGAAGGCTTTGTCGGCTGCTGGGGTCCAGGTGAAGGGTTGCTTGGTGCTGGTTAGAGCAGTGAGAGGGGCAGCAACGGTACTGTAGTTCCGGATAAACTTTCTATAGAAGTTAGCAAACCCCAGAAACTGTTGCAGCTTCTTTCTGTTCTCCGGAACTGGCCATGAAGTGACTGCTGATACTTTGGCAGGATCCATTTGGATACTTCCCTCTGCCACTATGTACCCCAGGAAGGCCACTGTCTTGACGTGAAACTCACATTTCTCTGCCTTGGCGTAGAGGGAATTCTCCAGAAGACGATGAAGGACTTGCTGGACATGGCGGGTGTGTTCAGACAGGTTTCTGGAGTAGATTAAGATGTCATCCAGGTAAACGAAGACAAACTTGTTTAACATGTCCCGCAGTACATCATTCACTAGAGCCTGGAACACAGCAGGAGCATTGGTGAGGCCAAAAGGCATAACCAGATACTCGTAGTGGCCTGTTGGTGTATTGAATGCGGTTTTCCATTCATCTCCCTCCCGGATCCGCACTAGGTGGTAAGCGTTTCTGAGATCCAACTTGGTAAAAAACAGTGGCTCCCTGGAGCAACTCAAAAGCAGAGGTGAGCAGAGGCAGAGGGTAACGGTTTTTCACTGTGATGTCGTTGAGTCCCCTGTAGTCGATGCAGGGGCGAAGAGATCCGTCCTTCTTCCCCACAAAGAAGAAAGCCAGCACCAGCAGGAGATGAAGATGAACGGATTAATCCTGCGGACAGAGAGCCATTGATGTAGTCCTCCATGGACTTTCTTTCAGGAGCAGACAACGAATATAAAGACGACCCTTAGGAGGGGCTGTTCCAGGGAGGAGGTCGATGGCACAGTCGTACGGTCGGTGGATTTTGGATGAGGGGCGGGGAGGGGGGGGGGCAGAGGATGTGGCCTCTTGCTTAAACACCTCTCTGAGACCATGGTAGCATGGGGGGACATTGGAGGGGGGGAGGTCAGGAGCGGAGTTAGAGATGTGGCTCTGCTTTGTTACACACCCTCTCTGAGGGGGTAGTAGCGGCATTGGAGAGGTCAGGAGCGGAGTTAGTAGGTACTCGCCGAGGGGGTAGTGCGGGCCTCTCCCCACTTCCTGATCACCCCACTCCCTGATCACCCCAGTCACGAGTCGAGCTGAGGGTTGTGCCGGCGGAGCCATGGGTAACCCAGGATGAGGGGTTGGCCTGGAGAGGGGAGCAGGTGAAACTGGATAGTTTCTTGATGGTTTCCGGACAGACCCATCGAGACCGGGGGGCCGTGACATGAGTGACCGATCCGAGTAAGTGTCCGTCCAGTGCCCGGGCAGGAATAGGAGGTGTCAAACGGAGGTTCTCCAGTCCCAGTTGGCGTGCCAGCTTGATGTCCATTATGTTGGCTTCGGCGCCAGAATCCACCAGAGCAGCCAGGGTGTGAGTTGAGTCAGAGAGGCGGAGGTGAACTTGCAGCAGGGGTTTGCGGTCGGAGGACTGGATGGTCATTGAACTCAACCGGACTCCCCCTATGCCCGGTGAGCTTCGGCCCTTTAAAGGGCAGGTTACCACACGATGTCCATCACCTCCACAATAGAGGCAGAGGTTTGAGGTGAAGCGGCGCTGGCGCTCTGCAGGAGTGAGAGAGGCTCGCCCAATCTCCATAGGCTCAGACTGATCAAGCTGACCTGGGTGAGTGGCAGTAGATGACAGGAGCCCAGTCGGATCTCTCCGAATGCCGGTAGTAGGTGGACCTTGGCGCCCCCTTTCACGACGACGGGTCTGTATCCTTCTGTCGATCCTGACAGTCAGTGCGATGGCTTCATCAAGAGTGGAAGGCAGTTCATGGGAGACCAACTCGTCCTTGATATAGTCAGCCAAACTATGGAAGAACGCGTCCACCAACGATGGTGTGTTCCAAGAACTTCGTCTAGCCAGGGTTCGGAAGTCGATGGAATGGTCTGCGACTGTACGTCTGCCTTGTCGAATACTGAACAGTTCACGAGACGCCTCTGCGGTTGGTGAATCCAGGTCAAACACCTTCAGCATCTCCTCAGCAAACAGGTCGAAGGTTGCACATGCGGGGGTTTGACGTTCGAACTCTGCTGTTCCCCAGAGTCGAGCTCGGCCCGTCAGGTGAGTGATGGCATACCCAACTTTAGCCCCCTCCGTGGCGAAGGTCCTTGGCTGCAAGGATAACTGAAGTCGGCAGCTAGTCAGGAATGGCCGGACCTGGGTTGAATCGCCGTTGAACCGCTCGGGGTTTCCAATCTTGGGTTCCGGAGCAGCGGCTGCAATGACCGGGGCAGGTAACTCGGGGGCAGGGCTGGTGGGCAGACTGGCTGGGGTAAGGTTGGTGAGGAGTTGAATGATCATGGCGAGTTGTTGTTGCTGCTGCTGGAACTGCTGCTCATGCTCATCGGTTTCCATGTCGGGGAAAGTGTGCGCTGAGTCCATAATGGTCAGATCGTACTGTCACGGTTCAGACAGACGACCAGAGGACCACAATTGCGTCACACCAGAAAGTTTATTAAAACTTAAGGGAAAAGGGAAGTAGGGGGTGAATGAAGGCTCCAGGGGTAACAGGGATCCCGTCCAATGTGCTGGGTCTGTGCCCCCCCCAGTGGCAGCGATGCGTCCTATGAAGCCGGTGGTGGGTGGTCCAGAAGTCCTGGGGGGGGGAGACACAGACACAACAGGGCGGAATGAAACAAGGCAGCAGTACAGTTCAAGGGAAATCCAAAAATACGTAGTAGCAAGGCAGAAGGCTGGTCAGAGTTACCGGGATTGAAGAGTAGTCAGGAGTCGTTATGGCAGAAGCAGGTCTGGATCTCCTGGGGCAGAAGAGTATCCAAAAATCAGGCAGGTCCGGGGTCACAAAACCAGGGTGAGCCAGAAGCGCGAGCAAACAGGTTCCGGGTGAGAGCTTTGCAGACGATCTGACACCGGAGAGCTGAAAGACAGGGCCTTAAATACTGGGAGAGGTAGTGGGTAATGCAGCGCAGCTGGCAGAGTAATTAGAGCAGAGCAGAGCAGGGACAGGTGGAGCTAGTAGGCTGAGTAGAGAGAGTGGTGAGCAGAGTGGAAGAAAATTAAGGTGGTAACCCGGTGGAGTGAGAGGCTCATGACAGTAAATAATGTATTGTGTCATTTTGGAATCACTTTTATTGTAAATAGAATAGAATATGTCTCTAAAAACGTTTATACTGATGTAAAGTGTTGGTCCCATGTTTCATGAGCTGAAATGAGCCTGAAACCAGGCGGCAGGTAGCTTAGTGGTTAAGAGCGTTGTGCCAGTAACCAAAAGGTCGCTGGTTCTAATCCCTGAGCCGACTAGGTGAAAAATCTGTCAATGTACCGTTGAGCAATGCACTTAACCCTAATTGCTCCTGTAAATCGCTCTGGATTACAGAATCTGCTAAATGACTTCAATGTAATGTTCCATACGCACAAAAAGCGAATTTCTCTCAACTTTTGTGCAGACATTTGTTTAAATCCCTATTAGTGAGCATTTCTCCTTTGCCAAGATAATCCATCCATCTGACAGGTGTGGCATATCAAGATTCTGATTAAACAACATGATCAATACACAGGTGCACCTTGAGCTGGGGACAATAAAAGGACACTCTAAAATGTGAAGTTTTGTCACACAACACAATGCCACAGATGTCTCAAGTTTTGCGGGAGTGTGCAATTGGCATGCTGACCGCAGGAATGTCCACCAGAGCTCGCTTGTTTGCTAAATGAACAAATTAAATAGGCAGTGGCATGGTGCATATCCATAGCACAGTGACATAATTGTCTCAATGCTTAATAAATCTGTAATAAATCCAATGAATACACCATCACAAAAGAAAATATAATTTCGCTTAGGCAGGTCTTAAGAAACGTTATAGTGCGAATGTTTTATTTATTTGAATTTAACAGAATAGCACATCTGGAGTTTACTGTTCCAAAGACGGCACAGCAATATGGAGGCCAATCAGATTTATTTGCAATAGATTAGGCCTACATGCTCTTACACCAAACAAATGTAATGTACATATTAACGGTAGGCTACAATGTACACTACAGTAAAGCAGTACAATATACAGTTCAGTAAAAGAAAAAGAAAAACAATAACATGGCCTACCATTGTTGTCAGACTCACAGCACAAGACGACTGTCACGGTTTCGGCCGAGGCAGCTCCTCCTCCTTGTTCGGGCAGGTTTCGCCGGTCGTCGTCTCCGGAGTACTAGCTGCCACCGCTCTATGTTTTCTGTTTGACTAGTTTTGTCTGTTAGCCACACCTGTCTTGTGTTATGTCTAATTAAGCACCCTATTTAGTTTCCTTGTTGTTAGTGTAGTGTTGTGTGTAATTGTTTCGTGTTAGGTGTCATTTCGTACCTGTGTTTGGTACGCCTCTACTGTATTGCTTACTTCTCGGTTGAGAAGAGTTTTGCGCGCCTGTTTATGCGCGCTTGTATTTTACGCCTGTGTGCGTTTTGCCTCTGGCTGTTTTTGGATTATTGCCTCGCACTTTCCAGTAAAGATTATTGGACTATCAATCTGCTTCTGCACCTGATTCCACACCACACCATTTCTACACGGCCCTGACAACTACAGGGCTTGGTGTTGAACATTGAAATGATATCATCATAATCCAATGACTCAGTCAGTTCTCTTTCAAAGGAGAGCAGTAAAGAAATTGTTCAGGCGGCCTGTGAGCATGGATGATTGACAGTAGAAAATAGACATTATACAGTGCAGCTGGTGATAGGCAGAGTGATGATGGCTCGAAGAAGCCTGTTCATGTTCTGAAAAATGTATTTGGGACTGGTGTCAAGCACCTCGATGAGTGATGGAAAGGACCGACCCTCTTGTACCTTTCATTTAAACTGCTGTACAAAAACAGATAGTTCTGCGTCCTCCACAGAAATGCCATAATGGGTGCTGGGTGGCTGTACAGCTGTCGTTTGACCAAATGAATCTGATCAGGGCAGGCAGGCAGCTGCGGCCTTCATTATCCCATATGAATCATTCTGAAAACGACTGTTGAGTTCCATAAGTTGTCTGTCCAATATCTTGTTCCATAATGTCTGTAAATCCGAGTTGCTCCTAACGGGGGCTGCTTTTTCCCACTGTAGATGTAACATGCTATTCCCCAAACCTTCCTGGCAGTTTTCTGTCTCGGGAACTGGTAGCTAATATCCCATTTGTGGATTTCATTTTTGACCATCAAATAATCTGTAAGCTTAATGGTTTTATCGAAATCAACTTTAGACTTGTCTCTGAATGTACTGAAACTGTCTTTAAGGCCTTCGATTAGATTTATGCAATATATGAATATTTAGATATCCGAATGGACGTAGTATTCGAACACTTGTGAGAGTATAGTCTTTTTTTAGGCCACTTTTAACAATGAAAAATCTTAGTCTAAATTAAATTGTCCATGTTACATTGTTCCACACAAGGATACACATGACATTTGAAATGCTTAATTTATTAAAACAACAAACTTTAGAATGTAGTGTTTATGTAGCCTATGGCGCAATGCGCTACTGCTGCTAAAGACATCGCGTGGCTTTGACATTGTTTATAGTTGCACACTGTAAATGTAGCCTACAGTTCTGAGGGCGCACAAAGTGATTGTTTAATTTTCAAGCTCATTTTCTCTCTCATGGGTTGCGGGTTGCGTTTTACAGTAAAAGGCATTTTACTATCACAGCGCATTTAGCCCTCAGGTCAGCCCTGACAAAGGTATGCTATTTTACCACATTAAATAGTGATTAGCCTACAGGAGCACACCAACGGAGGGTCCACAAGACCTGACACAGATCAATGCAAAACACTCACCAGAAACCTTTTTTTGAAATAGAATCAGTTATCTTTCACTGTTGCTGTTAGCCTAGGCTACTGTTAGCCAAAAGCTACCGGAATAGCACCTTAAAAACAACTGCACACTGTCTGCTGTTGTGGTATTTTGCATCATTCTGATTGGTCAAGAGAGTAGAGCAAATGTTTCATTTTGTTTTGACTATCCGGATATCTGAAAAGAATTCAGGATATTATTCCAATAGTGAAATAATTTCAAATGTCCATCCCTTACAGTAATCAGCACAGATTTTCAAAAATATCCCTCCTTTCTCTCCCTCTACCCGTTCCCACCTGCCACTATCTCATCTCCCCTCTTTCCTCCTCTCCTCTTTACATCCCCCTCCCTTTTCACTCCCCTCTCCTTCATTTCAACCTTATTTTCCTCCTCTCCTTCTGCCAGTAAGTTGTGTGACAGTGTAATAGATCAGAGCCTAATGTCTGTACTCTCTTATTACCTCTCACTGGGCCTTCTCTCACTGGTTCTCTGGGGAGGGGTCAGGGGTCACAGAGTAGTCTGGGGCATGCTGAGGAGATGGAGGAATCACAGGCCACTGACAGTCTTTCATTTGAACTTTTCTCTCACTGCTCGGCTTTTCTATATTACTACTGTCTTCCCCAGAGGAAACTAGTCAGATTCTTCTACTCTCTGTCTTCTAAAATGTATATATTTTTGTTAAATACTTTGTCCCATGTTACATCTACATATATTATAACAATTTAATAATAACAGTAAGTAACAGTAAGTTTGGAGCACCACCTTGGCATGGAGTATTGTGGTTAATTCATTGCACAGGATGGTGGATCACAGCGGCAACTACATCCATTTTACCTATCTGTCAAGAGCAGGCAGCTACCCTATTGAGAGCAGGGAAAAAGGGAAATGGTCAGCCTCCTATTCTGCGATTTTTAATACATTTCTATTATTGCTGAGAGAAAAGTCATTTCCGTGGCTAATCTCTTTTTGAAATGGATGGAGAAAATTCACAGAGCAATATACTTTGTGAGTCTTTTTTTAATTGAGGGGTCATGACTGGCTGAATTGAATTTATTTGGGTTTGGGAGAGTCGGCACTAGGTAGTCCCAGTCAGGCAGTGGAGGAAATTGATTTTGCGGCCCTGATCCCCTCCTGCTTAGACTGTGACACGGTGCCCAGGGATGCTAGGCTAGCCAGGCCAGGTCATGGTAGTCTCCATGGCTTCACTTCTGATGTCTCCCTGAGAGTCAGAGATAGCTAGTTCTGAAGGGAGACAGAGAGAGGGGAGAGAGGGGAAGGAAGAGAGGGGGCAGATTGAGAGAAAGAAAGAGAAAGGGAACAAAGAGAGGGGAGAGAAGAGAAAGGGGAAGGAAGAGAGGGGGACAGAGAGAGAAAGAAGGTGGAGGGTGGAAATGGATGTCACATTTTAATGGGTTTATTTAGTGTGGTGTTGTAGACTAATCCAGTGTGGCTGCCAGAGGTTGATCCCCTCTAACTACATTCACTTTCAGAAAGAAAGGTTTAGATTTGTTCTTAAAGGGGTACAAACGCTTGTCACAGTAGTGGTACCCTGTAAGCTACGTCCTTCGTACCTTTAGTTATGGGCACATAATTGTAGCCTTGCAGTTCGTACCTTAAAAGAGCCAACAGTGTACCTTAGGGGACAAGATAGTACATGTACAAAAGCGTACCTTTGAAAAAGCTACAGATTTGCCTTTTTAGGGTGCCACCACAGTGACAAAGCCGGTTGTTCCTTTTAAGTGTCAAAAATGTACCGCTAAAAATATTTTTGAGTGTTGTTTTAACACTGTAGGGTGTAAAGCCTTATTTGCATATTTCCCAGGGTGCCTTTCAAGTGAATTTTAGCGTTACCAGTACCACCCATGACTGTGTTTGATAGTGACAGAGACATGGTTGTTGCATTCAGTGGCTTTCAGTCCTGTAGCCTTCACCAAGTGAGTGCCTAATTTAATATTTTATCATTGAAATTAAACTCTTAATGACAATACATTACATATATCATAAGGCCATACTTTGACAGTGTAGTTTTGCCCCCACACAGTGGTCTGAACAATGATGTGTATAAATCCTGGATGACTGACAGGAGGTGCTGTTTTGATGCCACCACGCAGCCATTTTGGTCATAAATAAATTTATTAAAGGGATACTTGGGGATTTGGGGAATTAAGCCTTTTGTACTACATACCCAGACTCAGACGAACTCATGGATACCATTTTTATGTCTCTGCTTGCAGTTTAAAGGAAGTTGAAGGTAGCAAACACATCGTTAACTTAGTGCAAATGCTGGAAGTCTCCAGGAACGACTAGCCAGCTCCTCTCAAAAGCAGGGAAATAGACCTAACTACTCCAAAGCTATGTGGTTGGTCATTTATAGTCTTACAAAGATATACATAGTAATCAATATTTTAGAAATTATTAATTGAAACAAGATTCTATCCACTCTTTCCTGTTATTGCATAGAGATGTATAGAGATCTCTATGCGACAACGTCCCCCACTTTGCGACCAAAATATTTTAGCGTCCCCCCACTTTTACAGTTAATTTCCCTCTATTCTACACATTTTTCCATAGGGCGTATAGAAAATGTTGCAGTTTAGAAAATGTTGCAGTTTAAAGCAAGTTTGCTGCAATTCTACACATTTTGCCATGGGGCGGAGAGAAGACGTTCCAATTTTATAACACATTTCATGCAATTCTACACATTTTGCCATGGGGCGGAGATAATCATTACTACAACTTTAGATAGCTGGCCGCAAGACTAACTTACCAATCAAAACTATTTTAGCTAGCATGGGCTAATTGAGTGACTATCAGTAACTGACATATCAAGAGAAAAACTGCGGATGCACAACCAAATTTCGAAATTGCACTTGGTGTATTCTACTATTCTAACTCGTAACAGTAAGCCCAGACTCGGTTCCAAAATTATGATTAGGTGGGACTTGCGAAGTAAAAGTCCCGACTTTAAAACGATACTCCTCTTACATCGTTTAAGCTAGAAACGCCATTCAAACTTTAAAATGTGCAGACTGGTCTGGAAAAGTGTGGTTGCATACACCTTTTTCATATTATTGATACTATTATCCTTCTAAAGCTCCTCATTGTGTCATCATCACTTCCAACTTCCATTCACAGTAAATGCAACAATGCAACTTTTGACACAAATCAGCTACTTTGTGTAATGAATACTCAGGGAGAAAAAGGAGTAGATTCACGCACAGAGCACGGCAGGTGTTTATTTCGACCTTAGCAGAAGGCAGGAATCGTGGTCATAGGCGGACAATGGTCATACACAGGTAGGCAAACAGGCAGGTGAATCGAAACTAGGACTGAAGGCTATAACTGGTTCTCATAAACGAGCTAGGAAAGGCTTAGTAGAGTCAAAACGAACAATACCTCACAAGGCACAAACAGAATGAACTGAACTAAATAAGGAGCTGATGAGACCAGGTGAGTAACTAACATAGGTGAAATCAATGAACAAAAATGAAAGACAGGGCTACATTCAAGAACACAAAGATACAGGACTACTTTCAAGAACACAAGGTGAACTAAGAAAATAAATACAGAACCTTACACTTTGACCACTTTTCCAAACACTTAGACAAAAAGTTAGAGGATATGACATCTTGGTCTACTTCCCTGCTTTTGAAATCTGTACGGGTAACAAAAATGTCTTATTCCAATAAAAACGTACCACTGTTTTAGTAGCCGCATCAAAAACATTTTCTGTAACTCTTTATACACAACTGAAATTGTGACCACTTTCCGAACAAGTTGACAAAAAGTTAGAAAGTATGACATCTTCGTCTACTTCTCTGTGTCATGATTCAACTGGATTTGAACCCAAATGCAGACAACTACACTGAGCCAGAGAAGGTTTAACAGGTTTATTTACAGAGTTCAATTTGTCCAGGTTTCCAATAATAGGGGAAGAGCAAGTCCAGGTTTACAGGGAGGGTAACAGATCCAGGTTCCGAGCAGGAGTGGTACCGTAACGTCCTAGTGTCCGTGGAGAGTCCAAAAGGAAGGTCCGGTAGCGGTAAGCAGGATGGTGGTGGCAGGAGTGAAGCGGAGGCAGGAGTCAGGTTCCAATAATTCTACCACTCTAAATTCCAAGCATCTGCCTCTAACCCTAGGAAGCTCTTTGCCACATTTTCCTCCCTCCTGAATCCCCCCCCCCCCCCCTCCTCCTGTCTCTGTGGATGACTTCGTCAGCCACTTTGAAAAGAAGGTGACGACATCCGATCCTCGTTTGTTAAGTCTAATGACACTGCTGGTCCTGCTCACACTGCCCTACCCTATGCTTTGACTTCTTTCTCCCCTCTCTCTCCAGATAAAATCCTGCGACTTGTGACTGCAGGCCGCCCAACAACCTGCCCGCTTGACCCCATCCCCTCCTCCCTTCTCCAGACCATCTCCGGTGACCCTCTCCCCTACCTCACCTCGCTGATCAACTCATCCTTGACCGCTGGCCATGTCCCTTCCGTCTTCAAGAGAGCGAGAGTTGCTCCCCTTCTCAAAAAACCAACACTCGACCCCACTGATGTCAACAACTACAGACCAGTATCCCTTCTTTCTTTTCTTTCCAAAACTATTGAGCGTGCCGTCTTTAGCCAACTCTCTTGCTATCTCTCTCAGAATGACCTTCTTGATCCAAACCAATCAGGTTTCAGGACTGGTCATTCAACTGAGACTGCTCTTCTCTGTGTCACGGGAGACTCTCCGCACTGCTAAAGCTAACTCTCTCTCCTCTGCTCTTGTCCTTCTAGACCTGTCTGCTGCCTTTGATACTGTGAATCATCAGATCCTCCTCTCCACCCTCTCCGAGCTGGGCATCTCCGGCGCGGCTCACTCCTGGATTGCGTGCGTCCTACCTGACCGGGTCGCTCCTACCAAGTGGCGTGGCGAGAAGCTGTCTCCGCACCACGTGCTCTCACCACTGGTGTCCCCCAGGGCTCAGTTCTAGGCCTCTCCTTTTCTCCCTATACACCAAGTCACTTGGCTCTGTCATATCCTCACATGGCCTTTCCTATCATTGCTACGCTGACGATACACAACTAATCTTCTCCTTTCCCCCTTCTGATAACCAGGTGGCGAATTGCATCTCTGCATGTCTGGCAGACATATCAGTATGGATGACGGATCACCACCTCAAGCTGAACCCTGGCAAGACGGAGCTGCTCTTCCTCCCGGGGAAGGACTGCCTGTTCCATGATCTCGCCATCACGGTTGACAACTCCGTTGTGTCCTCCTCCCAGAGTGCGAAGAGCCTAGGCGTGACCCTGGACAACACCCTGTCGTTCTCCGCCAACATCAAGGCGGTGACCCGCTCCTGCAGGTTCATGCTCTACAACATTCGGAGAGTACGACCCTGCCTTACACAGGAAGCGGCACAGGTCCTAATCCAGGCACTTGTCATCTCCCGGCTGGACTACTGCAACTCGCTGTTGGCTGGCCTCCCTGCCTGTGCCATTAAACCCCTACAACTCATCCAGAATGCCGCAGCCCGTCTGGTGTTCAACCTTCCCAAGTTCTCTCACGTCACCCCCCTCCTCCGCACACTCCACTGGCTTCCAGTTGAAGCTCGCATCCGCTACAAGACCATGGTGCTTGCCTATGGAGCAGTGAGGGGAACGGCACCTCTGTACCTTCAGGCTCTGATCAGTCCCTACACCCAAACGAGGGCATTGCGTTCATCCACCTCTGGCCTGCTGGCTCCCCTTCCTCTGCGGAAGCATAGTTCCCGCTCAGCCCAGTCAAAACTGTTCGCTGCTCTGGCACCCCAATGGTGGAACAAGCTCCCTCACGACGCCAGGACAGCGGAGTCACTCACCACCTTCCGGAGACATTTGAAACCCCACCTCTTTAAGGAATACCTGGGATAGGATAAAGTAATCCTTCTACCCCCCCCCCCCCCCCCCAAATTGTAAAGTGGTTATCCCACTGGCTATAGGGTGAACGCACCAATTTGTGAGTCGCTCTGGCTAAGAGCGTCTGCTAAATGACGTTAATGTGCCCTTGAGCAAGGCACTTAACCCTAATTGCTCCTGTAAGTCGCTCTGGATAAGAGCGTCTGCTAAATGACTAAAATGTAAATGTAATAATATGGTAGTCTTGACTATGATCTGACGATGAGTGGCAAGTTTGACCGGGTTTTAAAGGCTGAGGTGATTATGGTGAATGAGCCGCAGCTGGAACAGATGGCTAACCGACACAGGCTTAATCTGGGAAACATGAAAGGTGGAATGAACCCGTAGGGAGGCAGGAAGCTGTAGCTTAACCGCGCAGGGGTTAACAATAGACAGTATCTTGAACGGTCCTATAAAACGCGGCGCCATCTTCTTAGACTCCACTTTCAATGGAAGATCACGTGACTTAAGCCATACCTCTTGACCAGGAGAGTAACTGGGAGCCTGTGTCCGGTGACAATATCAGAGGGTAGACCATGAGAGCGGAACACATGTTCAACCAAAATATCAGCCGTCTCTCTGGCCGTGGGCAGTTTAGGTAGGGCCAAAAAATGAGCGAACTTAGAAAAATGATCAATCACAGTAAGAATGACAGTCTTTCCAGACGAGGGGGGAAGTCCAGTGACAAAATCCATAGCAATGTGCGACCAGGGCCGGCTGTAGATGAGGTCGTAGATGACCAGCGCTGGCCTGGGTGGAGTTTTTACTTCGTGCACATACCGTACAAGCAGCAATGAAGGCTCGAGTGTCCGCCTCCATCCTGGGCCACCAGAACTTCCGTCGCACAAAGTCAAGGGTCCGCGTAACTCCAGGGTGACAGGTAAGGGGAGACGAGTGAGCCCACTGAAGTACCTGGGAGCGAACAGCCTCAGGGACAAACAACCGGTTAGGAGGACCCCTCCCAGGGTCAGCTTGATGATGTTGAGCCTGTCTAACAATCCCCTCGATGTCACATGTGATGGCCGCAATACTGCAGGTAGGAGGCAAGATGGGTTCAGGGTTACTACCAGTATCAACAGCCGAATGAACACGAGACAGGGCGTCAGGTTTGACGTTGCGTGACCCAGGACGGTAAGACAGAGAAAAATTGAATCTCCCAAAAAATAGTGCCCACCTGGCTTGACGGGGGTTGAGCTGCTTCGCTGACTGGATGTTTGCCAGATTTTTATGATCCGTCCAAACGATGAAGGGTTGTTTCGCCCCCTCCAACCAATGCCGCCACTCCTCGAGAGCCAGCTTAACGGCGAGCAGTTCACGATTGCCAACATCATAATTCCTCTCTGCCTGAGAAAGTTTCCTTGAAAGAAAAGCACAGGGATGCAGTTTGTTATCTTCAGGAGAACGTTGTGACAACACCGCACCTACCCCAGTGTCGGATGCATCCACCTCTACGACAAACTGGCAGTCGGGGTCTGGCTGCATCAGAATGGGAGCCGAGGCGAAGCGATGTTTCAGTTCTTCGAACGCTGATTCGGCCCCTTCATTCCAAGCGAACGGTCGTGAGATGGAGGTGAGAGCGGTGAGTGGCGCCGCAATGCGGCTGTAGTCCTTGATGAACCTCCTGTAGAAATTCGCAAACCCCAGGAATCGTTGAAGTTGTTTGCGGGTGGAGGGGGCTGGCCAGTCCGTGACAGCAGAGATCTTAGCTGGGTCCATCCGCAACTCCCCCTGAGCTATAATGTAACCCAAAAAAGAGGTCTCAGACACATGAAATTCACATTTCTCCATCTTCACAAACAGTTTGTTCTCCAACAACCTTTGCAACACCTGGCGCACATGCAGTTCATGTTCCTGGGAAGACTCTGAAAAAATCAGGATATCATCCAGATAGACAAAAACAAACCGATTCAACATGTCCCGAAGGACATCATTGACTAGTGCCTGAAAAACAGCAGGGGCATTGGACAACCCAAAAGGCATAACCAGGTACTCAAAATGTCCCAAGGGTGTGTTGAAGGCAGTCTTCCATTCATCACCTTTACGAATGCGCACCAGGTGATACGCATTTCGTAGATCCAGTTTGGTGAAGATAGTTGCACCATGAAGGAGGGGAAAAGCAGAATTAATTAAAGGCAGAGAATATTTGTTCTTAATGGTGATGTTGTTAAGTCCACGGAAATCAATACAGGGTCTGAGGGTCTTATCCTTCTTTCCAACAAAAAAAAATCCCGCTCCAACAGGTGATGAGGAAGGACGAATAATACCTGCCGCCAAGGAGTCCCGAATGTAGTTCTCCATAGCCTCCGTCTCCGGGCGGGAGAGATTGTACAGGCGACTGCTGGGGAGAGGGGCTCCTGGCTGGAGGTCAATGGCGCAGTCGTAAGGCCGGTGAGGAGGAAGAGAAGTAGCTCTGTGTTTGCAGAAAACGGATGCCAGGTCATGATACATGTCAGGGACAGCAGAGAGATCCATGGACTCCAGTGGAGGTTGAGGCACAGTGCTGGCCGGGGTCTGAGCAGAACACAAACAATTCACATGACAAAATGTGCTCCATGAAACAATTCTACCTGTCACCCAATCAATGTGTGGATTGTGTCTTATGAGCCAGGGGATACCAAGGACCAGGGGAGTCTGAGGGCAGTCAATGATGTGAAACTGAATGTTCTCCTGATGATTACCCGACACTCTGAGACAAACAGGCACAGTCTGATGAGTAATACGGGTCAACAATTGTCCATTTAGACCCTTAGCCTGCAGCGGACGGTCCATAGGTACAGACTCTAACTCCATTTGTTGAGCCAACTCTCGATCCAAAAAGCTTTCATCGGCACCAGAGTCAACCAGCGCACTAACAGGGAAATCCTGGGACTGCCACTGGAGGGATGCCTGGAGCAGAATGTGGGGAGAAGAGGAAGAATCCGCTGCTCGGCTCACCAAAACTTCTCCCATTAATGATGAGCCGGCCCTTTTCCCGGACGAACTGGGCAGGAAGGAACGAAATGACCAGCTTCTCCACAATACAGGCAGACCCGAGCCTGAATACGATGTGCACGCTCCTCTGAGGACAACCGTGCACGACCCACCTCCATGGCTTCGGGTTCAGTGCTCCGAGTATTGACTCGGGAAGACTCGGCCTTCTCCGTAGGGAAGAGGCGGGGAGGAGTTGGTTGACGACAGACAGGTTGCTTGGAACTAACACTCCTCTCACGGCGGCGCTCCTCAATCCGATTATCCAACCTGATGGTGAGTGAAATAAGATTATCCAGCGTAGGCGATTCATCATATGACACCAATTCATCTTTCAAAGTCTCAGCCAAAGCATTAATGAACACTCCTTGTAATGCCTCGTCATTCCAACCACTCACTGCCGCTAAAGTTCGAAACTCCACTGCCATCTCCGCCACACTGCGAGACCCCTGCCGAAGAGACAACAAACGTTTAGCAGCCTCCTTGCCCCGTACGGGGTGGTCGAAAACCTTCCTCATCTCAGTGGTGAAGGCAGCGTAAGCATTGCAAATGTCCGACTGGCTCTCCCAGACCGCGGATCCCCAGGAACGAGCGGAACCGCTAGTAGAGTTGATAAGGTAGGCAATACGGGCTCTTTCGGAGGCGTAGGTGAGGGGCTGTTGTTCAAACACCAACGAGCATTGAGTCAAAAAATCACCACAGGTTCCCATGTTCCCGTCATAGCGCTCTGGAGCAGGAACAAAAGGCTCTCTGATCTGGGCTGGAGGGGCAGGAAAAACAGGCGGAGCAGGAGAAGGAGCAGTTGGTATGCCATGCACGAGGGGTGCATTATTAACTTGAGTAGTAAGGGCAGACACTTGATTGGTGAGTAATTGAACCTGATTAAGCAGCACCTGACTGTTCTCAGAAATAGTCTTAAACAAAGTACCATGTTGGCCAAGTAAAATGCCCTGATTGGCTATGGCAGTCCGAATCTGAGTGCACTCTGGGGTGGTATCCGAGCTACTGTCTGCTGGGTTCATGTTGGTCAGATCATACTGTCATGATTCAACTGGATTTGAACCCAAATGCAGACAACTACACCGAGCCAGAGAAGGTTTAACAGGTTTATTTACAGAGTTCAATTTGTCCAGGTTTCCAATAATAGGGGAAGAGCAAGTCTAGGTTTACAGGGAGGGTAACAGATCCAGGTTCTGAGCAGGAGTGGTACCGTAACGTCCTAGTGTCCGTGGAGAGTCCAAAAGGAAGGTCCGGTAGCGGTAAGCAGGATGGTGGTGGCAGGAGTGAAGCGGAGGCAGGATTCAGGTTCCAATAATATGGTAGTCTTGACTATGATCTGACGATGAGTGGCAAGTTTGACCGGGTCTTAAAGGCTGAGGTGATTATGGTGAATGAGCTGCAGCTGGAAGCCTGACTTCCGCACACCAGACTTCACTCCTGCAATCAAGGACAGACAGAGGGGAGGAGGAGAGCAGAGAGAGCTACCTAGCAGCAGTAGGCCTAACACTCTGCTATTCAAATCATCAAATATCCGCAACAGATCTAATGATACATTTGTTCCAACTTTTTCAGAACAACTGCCGTTTTGACCACTCCCACAACAAGTCAGACCAAAACTTAGAGTGTATGAAATATTCCTCTACTCCATGCTTTTCAAATCTGAAAACAGATTAGGAATATCTTCTACCAATCAATAGATAGAGCTGTTTTAGTAACCCATCAACTGTGCTTTCATTATAGATGCAGTAAGTTATGTCAGAAGCTAGTAGATTCATTACTTACAGCTGCAAATCTGGCTAAAAACACTATCATATATCTAGCAAATAAGTTTTGTGGGTCAGAGTTCAGTATTTATTTAGTTTCATAGCAAAAACTTTTGTTAGCATATTTCTTACACTGGCTTTAGCCATGGAGGGAGCAGGCTTGCCAAGGAAACTGTTGCCTAGCAACACCTGCCTTGGAGGGAGACACACATCTTCATAGCGTGACAAATTCCCATGATTTGTGAATCTGTTTCAGACTGAACAGCTAGCGCTAAGATTTCTAATGCTTCCCCGGTTTGGACGACCTGGAATGATACAAAGAAGATATCTAATGCTCACTAGCTTCATCATCCTTCTCAGGACCGTGCTCGAAATAACTCAACTGGCTAGTTTGCCTGTCTCTAAACAGAAGGGCGGGCTGTACGTTGTGATCCTGCTGCTCTAATTAAATAGAGCGAAGCTGTCTCCGTTCACTCGCTTCATATTTCACCCAATCACTTCTCATTGCACTTCTTTCAGTTTTCACACGCAACAATTGTAGTTTAGACACTGACCACAACCACACAACTACTGACCACAACCACACAATTATTGAGCACAACCAGGCTAACCTAACTTCAAATTCTTAACCATTTTTATTGACTATAACTATATGCATTTGCATGAATTAGCATAATATAACTCACCAACAGTAACTCATGAACCGTTCAAGCTAGATACACCAAACCAACTTTCACATGTCAGCCCGCCCAGTATCTCTATTTGCACATCATCTCTTGCACATCTATCATTCCAGTGTTAATACTAATTGTAATTATTTTGCACTATAGCCTATTTATTGCCTTACCTCCATAACTTGCTACATTTGCACACACTGTATATATATTTTCTGTTGTATTTTTGACTTTATGTTTTGTTTTACCCCATATGTAACTCTGTGTTGTTGTTTTATCGCACTGCTTTGCTTTATCTTGGCCAGGTCGCAGTTGTAAATGAGAACTTGTTCTCAACTGGCTTACCTGGTTAAATAAAGGTGAAATAAAAAAATTACAAAAATGTTCAGGCTATCCTAACTTCAAATTCTTTAAAACTTTTATAAACTATAATTATATACAGTATATTCGAAAAGTATTCAGACCCCTTGACTTTTCCCACATTCTGTTACGTTACAGCCTTATTCTAAAATGGATGAAATAGTTGTTTTCCCTCATCAATCTACACACAATACCCATAATGACAGGGCAAAAACTGTTTTTTAGAATTTCTACAAATGTATAAAACATGAAAAACAGAAATATCATATTTACATAAGTATTCAGACCCTTTACTCAGTACTTTGTTGTTCAGAATATTGGGTACAAAAATGTGCTATTATACTAGATTATCCGCACATGTACCCTAAAAGTGAGATTATACACTGAGTGTACAAAACATTAGGTACACCTGCTTTTTCCATGATATAGATTTGCCAGGTGAATCCAGGTGAAAGCTATGATCCCTTATTGATGTCACTATTTAAAGTCAACTTCAATCAGTGTAGTTGAAGGGGAGGAGACAGGTGAAAGAAGGATTTTTAAGCCTTGAGACAATTGAGACATGGATTGTGTATGTGTGCCATTCAGAGGGTGAATGGGCAAGACAAAATATTTAAGTGCCTTTGAACAGGGTATGGCAGTAGGTGTCAGGCGCTCCGGTTTGAGTGTGTCAAGAACTGCAACACTACTGGGTTTTTCACGCACAGCAGTTTCCCGTGTCTATAAAGAATGGTCCACCACCAGAATGGTCCACCATCCAGCCAATTTGACACAACTGTGGAAAACTTTGAAGTCCTCTGTAGCTCAGCTGGTAGAGCACGGCGCTTGTAACGCCAAGGTAGTGGGTTCGATCCCCGGGACCACCCATACACAAAAATGTATGCACGCATGACTGTAAGTCGCTTTGGATAAAAGCGTCTGCTAAATGGCATATTATTATTTATTATTATAAGTCAACATGGGCCAGCATCCCTATGGAATGCTTTCGACACCTTGTAGAGTCCATGCTCCGATGAATTGAGGCTGTTCTGAGGACAAAAGGGGGTGCAACTCAAAATTAGGAAGGTGTTCCTAATGTTTTGTACACTCAGTGAATGCACACCTCTGAAGGTACATTATGTGTATTTGATATTTTTGTACCCCTGGGAACAATACTGTACCGTAACCGTACCCTTTTTCTGAGAGTGTACATACACTGCCCTGAAATAGGAATGCAGTAGGAAGAAGAAAACATGGTCACACTTTGCATACACTCTTTGCATTAACTCTTCCCCCATAACCCCTTGGAGACGTGGAGTTTTCCACTGGTCAGATGGGTTGAATATTGCCATGCATGGCTTTGAATATTAACTGTTATTGTTCTGATGAGCAGCTCCTTAGTGTTCCCAAGCCAACAGTCACCCGGGCAACTTGGCACTGTCTTAATATCATGGTCCATGGTCTCTCAGGGTGAACCGCAGCTTGCCTGACTGAAATGTGCTAAAGTGACCTTCAACTGCTAATTAAGGGCAGACTCTGTAGCCAGCTGCAGCCAGACCATCCTAGACCAGCCCAGCCCAAGTAGCCTAGGCCATCCCAGCCTTGCCCAGCCCAATCCAGCCCAATCAAGCCCAGGCCAGTCTAGCTCAATCCAGCCCAGCTCAGTCCAATCCAGTCCAACCCATCCACCCCAGCCCAGGCCAGCCTAGCCCAATACAGCCCAGTCCAGCCCAGTCCAGCCCAATCCAGCCCAGCCCTGACCAGCCCAATCCAGCCCAATCCAGCCCAGGCCAGTCCAGACCAGCCCAATCTAGCCCAACCTCTCCTGCCACCCAAACCCAGCCCTGACCAACCCAGCACAGCCTGTGGACTGAAAGCCTAAAGCTGTGGCACCTCTGTAGCTAGGCACAATGACAGTGTCAGTTCCTCCGGCTCAGTGTCACCTCTTTCAGAACAGTGTCACCTCCTTCACAGATGAGTGAAGCCCTGAGGATCCAGGGTTTTGCTGGACATGTTAGTGTTGCATTGGCGTGGATGAACACCTCGTGCTCTTCATCCTCCCAATGATGGCACCATGGACACACGCACACAGGCACAGATGCACGCACGGATGCACCTACACACCACACACCTGGGGTGTCTTATGGAGGTCTGCTAGCTTGTATTTCCATTAACTTTCTGTCTCACCAGTCTGAAGTGTGAATTGGAAAGCTAAAAGCCCCAACCTTAGCTCCTGGAATAGTTATCTGTGGGTAGGATGGTCAGCTCAAAAGTACATTACCTTTCTAATTATTTATTTGCAATTGAACAATTTGTACAAGGTAATATACAGGCGTGGAGATTTAGAAGTCAATAGACAACCTTCAGTTTAATATGCTCATTTTTTTAAGACAAATGTCCAAAACACTCATCAATATGAGACATAAAAAAACCATGGATTATACAAAGTAATTTATGCTGTGTTACAAATTACCACACTTAGTCCTTAGAACATTATGGAACTTTTCCTGTCGTAAAAATGCAATTTCTGACATGGAAAGTATTTTTCTATGATTTTTCAGAGCTCACAGATACCATGTCACATTTCCCTGTGGTTCTTTTTTTTTGCTTTGAGATGTGTTGGCTGCCATGTTGTGTGTGTCTAGAGGACATTTTAAAAGCCTGTTATATTAAATGAAGTCCCCTTAATCTAGACCACATGGAAAATTCAATAAATCTAATTTTCTATTTAATTAGACTTGCTAAGGTCCCTCGTCATGTTTTTCTGACTTCTAGGAAGATTTTAACCCACTTAACCCCAACATTTCTCCAAGTTTTCACCATCATTGTAAAGCCCTAGTTATGTTCTTGCTTTGACAAAGTCATTTCTGAAGATTATTATTTATTCCATGTGATTAGTGATTAATTTACATCTGTCCATCATCAAATCAAATCAAATCAAATCGTATTGGTCACATGCGCCGAATACAACAGGTGCAGACATCACAGTGAAATGCTTACTTACAGACCTTAACCAAAAGTGTATTTATTTTAACAAAAAAAAAGTAAAAATAAAACAACAACAAAAAAAGTGTTGAGAAAAAAAAAGAGCAGAAGTAAAATAAAATAACAGTAGGGAGGCTATATATACAGGGGGGTACCGTTGCAGAGTCAATGTGCGGGGGCACCGGCTAGTTGAGGTAGTTGAGGTAATATGCACATGTGGGTAGAGTTAAAGTGACTATGCATAAATAATTAACAAAGTAGCAGCAGCGTAAAAAGGATGGGGTGGGGGGCAGTGCAAATAGTCCGGGTAGCCATGATTAGCTGTTCAGGAGTCTTATGGCTTAGGGGTAGAAGCTGTTGAGAAGTCTTTTGGACCTAGACTTGGCACTCCGGTACCGCTTGCCGTGCGGTAGCAGAGAGAACAGTCTATGACTAGGGTGGCTGGAGTCTTTGACAATTTTGAGGGCCTTCCTCTGACACCGCCTGGTATAGAGGTCCTGGACGGCAGGAAGCTTGGCCCCAGTGATGTACTAGGCCGTACGCACTACCCTCTGTAGTGCCTTGCGGTCGGAGGCCAAGCAGTTGCCATACCAGGCAATGATGCAACCAATCAGGATGCTCTCGATGGTGCAGCTGTAGAATTTTTTGAGGATCTGAGGACCCATGCCAAATCTTTTCAGTCTCCTGAGGGGGAATAGGCTTTGTCGTGCCCTCTTCACGACTGTCTTGGTGTGTTTGGACCATGATAGTTCATTGGTGATGTGGACACCACTCTCAACCTGTTCCACTACAGCCCCGTCGATGAGAATGGGGGCGTGCTCAGTCCTCTTTTTTTTCCTGTAGTCCACAATCATCTCCTTTGTCTTGGTCACGTTGAGGGAGAGGTTGTTGTCCTGGCACCACACGGCCAGGTCTCTGACCTCCTCCCTATAGGCTGTCTCATCGTTATCGGTGATCAGGCATACCACTGTTGTGTCGTCGGCAAACTTAATGATGGTGTTGGAGTCGTGCCAGGCCATGCAGTCATGGGTGAACAGAGAGTACAGGAGGGGACTGAGCACGCACCCCTGAGGGGCCCCCGTGTTGAGGATCAGTGTGGCAGATGTGTTGTTACCTACCCTTACCACCTGGGGGCGGCCTGTCAGGAAGTCCAGGATCCAGTTGCAGAGGGAGGTGTTTAGTCCCAGGATCCTTAGCTTAGTGATGAGCTTAGAGGGCACTATGGTGTTGAATGCTGAGCTGTAGTCAATGAATAGCATTCTCACGCAGGTGTTCCTCTTGTCCAGGTGTGAAAGGGCAGTGTGGAGTGCAATAGAGATTGCATCATCTGTGGATCTGTTGGGGCGGTATGCAAATTGTAGTGGGTCTAAGGTTTCTGGGATAATGCTGTTGATGTGAGCCATGACCAGCCTTTCAAAGCACTTCATGGCTACAGACGTCAGTGCTACGGGTCGGTAGTCATTTAGGCAGGTTATCTTAGAGTCCTGGGCACGGGGACAATGGTGGTCTGCTTGAAACACGTTGGTATTACAGACTCAGTCAGGGACATGTTGAAAATGTCAGTGAAGACACTTGCCAGTTGGTCAGCACATGCTCGGAGTACACGTCCTGGTAATCCGTCTGGCCCTGCGGCCTTGTGAATGTTGACCTGCTTAAAAGTCTTACTCACATCGGCTACGGAGAGCGTGATCACATAGTCATCCGGAACAGCTGGTGCTCTCATGCATGCTTCAGTGTTGCTTGCCTCGAAGCGAGCATAGAAGTGGTTTAGCTCGTCTGGTAGGCTTGTGTCACTGGGCAGCTCGCGGCTGTGCTTCCCTTTGTAGTCTGTAATAGTTTTCAAGCCCTGCCACATCCGACGAGCGTCAGATCCAGTGTAGTACGATTCAATCTTAGTCCTGTATTGACCCTTTGCCTGTTTGATGGTTCATCGGAGGGCATAGCGGGATTTCTTATAAGCACCCGGGTTAGAGTCCCGTTCCTTGAAAGCGGCAGCTCTACCCTTTAGCTCAGTGTGGATGTTTCCTGTAATCCATGGCTTCTGGTTGGGGTATGTACGTACGGTCACTGTGGGGATGATGTCATCGATGCACATATTGATGAAGCCAGTGACTGATGTGGTGTACTCCTCACTGCTGTCTGAAGATCCCGGAACATTTCCAGTCTGTGCTAGCAAAACAGTCCTGTAGCTTAGCATCTGCGTCATCTGACCACTTTTTTATTAACTGAGTCACTGGTGCTTCCTGCTTTAGTTTTTGCTTATAAGCAGGAATCAGGAGTATAGAGTAAATGGTCAGATTTGCCAAAATGGAGGGCGAGGGAGAGCTTTGTATGCGTCTCTGTGTGTGGAGTAAAGGTGGTCTAGAGTTTTTTTTCCTCTGGTTGCACATTTAACATGCTGGTAGAAATTAGGTAGAACGGATTTAATTTTCCCTGCATTAAAGTCCCCGGCCACTAGGAGCGCTGCATCTGGATGAGCGTTTTTCCTGTTGATTTATGGCCTTGTACAACTCATTCAGTGCAATCTTAATGCCAGCATTGGTTTGTGGTGGTAAATAGACAGCTATGAAAAATATAGATGAAAACTCTCTTGGTAAATAGTGTGGTCTACAGCTTATCATAAGATACTCTACCTCAGGCGAGCAAAACCTCGAGACTTCCTTAGTATTTGATTTTGTGCACCAGCTGTTGTTTACAAATATACACAGACCGCCACCCCTTGTCTTACCGGAGTCAGCCGTTCTATCCTGCCGATGTAGCGTATAGCCCGCTAGCTGTCTGTTATCCATGTCGTCGTTCAGCCACGACTCGGTGAAACATAAGATATTACAGTTTTTTAAATGTCCAGTTGGTAGGATAACCGTAATCTTAAATCATCCAAATTTATTTTCAAATGATTGAACGTTGGCTAATAGGATTGATGGAAGAGGCAGTTTTACTCGCTCGCCGTCGGATCCTTACAAGGCACCCCGATCTACGGTCCACGATATCTCCGTCTCTTCCTCACGCGAATGACGGGGATTTGGGCCTTGTCGGGTGTCTGTATGATATCCTTTGCGGCCGCCTCGTTGAAGAAAAAATCTTCGTCCAATACGAGGTGAGTAATCGCTGTCCTGATATCCAGAAGCTCTTTTTGGTTATAAGAGACGATGGCAGAAACATTATGTACAAAATAAATTACAAATAACGCGGAAAAACACACATAATAGTACAATTGGTTAGAGGGATGTAAAACGGCAGCCATCTTCTCGGCGCTGTTATTATTACAAGGTCAAGCTGTTATGTGAATGAACTCTCATTTTAATATGGTCACTCTGGATAACAGCATCTGCTAAAATGACTAATGTGTAATATGGTGAAACTATTCAAAAAATGTTTTTTTTCTAAATCAAGAGAAACATTGAACATATTCCTGCTACCAATCACTTTTCCCTGTTTACATGTATATCCTTCTACAGTCACTTTAAGCACAATTACTTTTTCATCTTAATACCATTAACTCAATCTAACTAATGTTATCCATATTCTTGCCATGTGCTGTTGATCTGGCATTTGTGCTGTTGTTATGTTGGTAAGTCCCACCCTTCTTCCAATTTCAGCGATATGATTCGCTGCCACGAGCTCTCAATAAACTTTTCATGGATCTGTAAACTGTCCATTTGTGTCAGCGAATCAAATGGCTGAAATGTTATGGACAGTTTGGCGATTCATTTAAATATTATTGAGAGCTCTTGTGCCAGCGAATCATATCGCTGAAAACGGAAGAAGGATGGGATTAACATAATGGAACAAGAGATATCGACGTATGTGGCAAACCTAGCTAGCTAGCTACAGCAAATAACATGGATGAATATAATGTTAGTTAGCTTGAGTAAATAACGCGCATTAACACATTAAACGGTAATTGCATTTAAAGTGTAAGTGAAAGAGGATGTTAATGTGCAATGTGCTACAGAGTACGTTTAATAATTGCACCTGTAGCTAGTGAAGTTAGCTAGCACTAGCAATGGGTCGACGACATGTTGCAATTGCAACATCAACTAGCTACTCAGTTACCTTATTAACTAGCATAAAAAAAAAAAATATATATATTATATATAGCTGTAATTGTTACTGTAGCCTGCACATCTTCCAGTTTTCACAGCGGTCACAAATCCTGTTATACCCATGCAACGTTGATTTTGTTGTAATTGTGTTTCAACATGTTTGTTTGTTTTTGACAAGTTGTTGGTATATTATTGTGTCCTTTTTAAAATAAATCTAATATTGTAACACAGAGGTTTTTAAATGACATAACACCCTGTTATAAAATATTCTATGTTGATTCTTATGTATCATGTAATAACATATTATAAACTTGTCATGCAGACTGTGTAATAGCATGTTGTTATTCACAGTTGACATTAGCGCATATGACAACAGGATGAACAGCCATTTATAATGGGTTTTATACATCTCAGCCCGTGACTCATAACAATTTAAAACGACTTATGGCTATTGTTATGTGATATATAGCTGTTATAAAGGCTTTAATGAATGCAGGCAGAAGGACACCTACAGTAAAGTGTTACTTTTTTTTTTTAAACCAAGTTTACACTACCCAAAATGTACTGTATTCCGTGTAACGCCCCATAGCTGATTGATTTGGAATAGCAATCACTCTCACCCCTCTTCTGATTTGGAATAGCAATCACTCTCCCCTCTTCTGATAATATACGATTGTCCTTCTTTCACACATTTAGCTTTTGGGCCCTTGTGAAAAAACTTATTTTACATATTTTAACACATGGGGAAAATAGGTTATCATAAATGCATTTTCTTTAGTTATATAGGTTTTTTAGAGTTCCAAGCAACAGAGCTTCTGGAAACGTATTGATATGCTGGTGTAATTATTGTTCTGCTTCAGTATCTTTCACAAACCATGCTAACTTCACTTCCACAGGGAGGGGGGGGGCATCTCCTAACAAAACCCATACAGTTTGGTATGGCTATATACATCACGAAAATGATGCGCACACATCGATGGGGCAGAAGGCTATGTGTTGTTAGGATCCTGAACGGTCAGACGGCTAGCAACCAATGACAAAAAGCTGCCATGTGGGAGCTAGGTGGCTTGTTTTCAGCTAGTTGTATCTTGTTATGGTACCCATGTCTTGTTTTGAGTTTGTGTTTTGACGTATGTCACGTCTATGCTAATATGGCTAAAATTAGCTAGCTAACCAACAATTGTAACAATGTAGTCGAGAGACAAAATAATGAAAATGTATTATGTTTTTAATAAACATTTAGAGATTAGATGTTTACTGAACAAAAATATAAACGCAACATGCAACAATTTCAATGATTTTACTGAGTTACAGTTCATATAAGGAAATCTGTCAATTGAAATAAATAAATGAGGCCCTAATCTATGGATTTCACATGACTGGGCAGGCGCAGCCAGGGGTGGGCCTGGGAGGGCATAGGCCCACCCACTTGTGAGCCAGGCCCAGCCAATCAGAATGAGTTTTTCCCCACAAAAAGGGCTTTATTACAGACAGAAATACTTCCAGGTGGCTGTTCTCAGACGATCCCGCAGCTGAAAAAGCCGGATGTGGAGGTCCTGAGCTGGCGTGGTTAGACGTGGTCTGCGGTTGTGAGGCCAGTTGGACATACTGACAAATTCTCTAAAACGACATTACATTCTCTGGCAACAGCTCTGGTGGACATTCCTGCAGTCAGCATGCCAATTGCACGTCCCTCAAAACTGAGACATCTGTGGCATTGTGTTGTGTGACAAACTGCAAATGTTTCACCTTTTATTGTCCCCAGCACAAGGTGCACTTGTGTAATGATCATGCTGTTTAATCAGCTTCTTGATATGTCACACCTGTCATGTGGATGGATTATCTTCGCAAAGGAGAAATGCTCACTACATGGATGTAAACACCTTTCTGCACAAAATTTGAGAGAAATCAGATTTTTTGTGCGTATGGAAAATTTCTGGGATCTTTTATTTCAGCTCACGAAACATGGGACCCACACTTTACATGTTGCGTTTATATTTTTGTTCAGTATAGTTCACATGTTGTCAATAATCCTTTTGCAGGTGACAGTTGTTTTGCCCCAAAGTTGACACACGCAAACAAACCCACCCGTCTATAGCAAGCAGTTGAAAAATGTATCTTTGTTTATTTTCCAGTTATACATTTACATTTTAGTCATTTAGCAGACGCTCTTATCCAGAGCGACTTACAGTTAGTGAATACATATATTTTTTTTTATACTGGCCCCCCGTGGAATCGAACCCACACCCCTGGCATTGCAAAACGCCATGCTCTATCAACTGAGCTACATCCCTGCCGGCCATTCCCTCCCCTACCCTGGACGACGCTGGGCCAATTGTGCGCCGCCCATGAGTCTCCTGGTCGCGGGACGGCTGCTTATAAAAGTTACTGCCTGGCTGCAGCTATATTTGTATGATTTGTAAAAATCTGTGGCCTATCGTACTTGTAGGAGAGGAGACAGCTGAGAAAAAACAGCATAGACCAGCCTAAATTTCAAGCATGGACCAGCATAGACCAGCATGGACCAGCATGGACCAGCTTGAAATTTAGGCTGGTCTATGCTGTTTTTTTCAGCAGGGTACTGACCAGCACCCTTCGTCAGCTCTCTCCTCTCCTGCAAGGTCTAGCTGGTTAGGCTGCCCAACCTGCTAGTCAAGCTGGTGATGCTGGTGACCAGCTCATGCTGGTACGCTGGTGATGCTGGTGATGCTGGTGAGCTGGTATGCTGGTGAGCAGCTTAATTAATTATTATTAGAGTTATTATTCGATTAATTATTATCCAGGTGCTCCAGTATCAAAAGGTCATTTCAGTCATCTCAACAACAGTTGCACATTTTGATTTGTTGAGTGACTATTGCACATGAAGATAATTAAACAGTCTTTCACTTTAGTTAGATAATCCTCTGCATATCTATAGAGGGTTACTAGAGGGTTAGTGAATGGACTGAACATGCTCATCAGTTGATACATTTTAATGTTAAGTAGATAGTCTGTCAACTGTCCACTAAGCTCAACTTGTGTTTCACTTTATTTGGATAGTCCAAAGCATATCTACAGATAGTTACTAGAATGACAACAAATATGCTGATAAGTTGTTACTGAAATGCAGTTGAGATGCTGCTGATAGTCTCCTGATTGTTTGTGATCATCTATAGATGGGCTTGTCATTTGTGCAAGTGAGGGGATATGCGTCGAAATGCTACTGATAGTCTACAAATAGTTTTGTGATCATCTGTAGATGGACTACAGACATGTTCTTGTTAAAAAAAGTCAACAGACATGCAGTTGACATGTTACTGATAATCTGTTGAGCATCTACAAATGGACTATCCAAATAAAGTGTTACCTCTTTTGCTACACAAAGATAAACTCATCCAATCTGTTAGTTGGACTTATTGCACCCTTTACTGAAATGTTGTTCCAGTTTAGATGTTTAGATAGTCTCGTTATTCATCTTTCTTACTCTGGCAGTCATTCTGAATGCAGATTGTGGGTGTATAACATTTCCATTTGTTGGATATCCCCACTCTGGCTGGATTCCAATAGGAATTAAACATAACTTTGCAAGGCAACATAATGTGACTTGCAGGCCTGATGTAGCCACTGTATTATGGAAAAACTACACCCTCAAAGTAAGGCCTCATAACATATGTAATGTACTATATTAAATAATTAAGCACTTTGATGGTGGTCACCAGCCTACCAGCATACAACAGCTGGTCACCCGTGTCCAAAACACAGCAAAGGCTGGTCACCAGCAAAAACGAAGGAACCAATCTTACGCTAGGGCAGGCCTGCTCGCCATGTGCTCCCACTATCTCATTGCTCCTCAAGGAGTGAGAGGAAAGTGATTGCTTTTAAGTGTCCTGGCGTATATCTCCCTGCCGTCACTAGGGGATGTGTTGATGGTTGATCAATCTGTATGAGTGTGTGGTTCAGCCAAGCAGAGGATGGTGTGCTAGCTAGCACTTATCAAGGAGCTGAGTAGGTGGCCTGAAGAACTAACCGCACAATAAACTCACACATGCTGTACATGCACACTCATGTTCACATGTTATCAGACAACCACAGCCTGCAGATATCTACACACACTCACAGGCACAGAAAGCCATGTGGTCGTGGTGACTGGGGGATCTGGAGTGCCTGGGGCTACAGGCTGTGACTCAGGACACATTCTGCTGCATGTATCTCACTGTCATCACCCGCCTCCCTCTCTCTTTCCTTATGATATGATCTCTCTAGCCACTGGAAGGGATGTTGGAGAGGACAGAAGTGCCCTGCATGGCTGAGATTAGCACTGGGGTCAGTGTGTGCTCCAGGTCGTGTGTGTGCGTGTGTGTGTGTGCGTGCGTGTGTATGTGCGTGTGTGTGTGTCTGTCTGGTTGATTGGAGGATACGGGACAGTAAATAAAACGGAGAGGAGAGAGAGAGTTCAGCATCACTGTCTGTCTGGCTTCCCTCAGAGGGACATCAGAAGCAGACAGCACCATTAACCAGGTCTATTAGCATCCAGTCACAGACAGGGAAATTACTGGTCATGATAGATGAACGACCTGCTTTATTTATATTCACACTCTCATTGTTTAACGTAATGGTTGCCATCAGGGCTGGGTCCAGGCATAAGCGACATAAGAGGTTGCTTTTTTTTGTACTCAGTCGGGTCTCAACTTATTGTTGAGAGTTAGAACAACAAGGTGTTAGTTCGAAATTTGGTTGTGCATCAGTGGTTTTTCTCTTGTTTTGTCAGTCACTGACAGTCACTCAATTAGCCATGCCAGCTAACAATTTTTAGATTGGTAAGTTAGTCTAGCCAGTGCCAAGGGGTCCTGACCTCCAGGGGGCCCCATTGATTTTGTTAGTCACTTTCACTCTGATATCATTAACATGGCATAAGTCATGGCAAAATGGGTAGAATTGCAGGAAATTAGCTTTAAAAAACTGCATAAATGTCTTTCTGCCGTATGAAAATATTAGTACAATTGCATGAAATGTGTTAGAAAAATTGCTAAATGTTCTCTACGCCCATGGCAAAATGTGTAGAATTGCAGGAAACTAACTTTAAAATGTAAATGTTTCTCTCTGCCATCAAGAGGGGGGTCACTACAAAACTGTGCACCCGTGGTGGGGGGCCCCCCAACCAAATCTCGCTTAGGGCCCACAAAAAGCTATAATAATAAAACCATTTAGCAGACGCTTTTATCCAAAAGCGACTTACAGTCATGTGTGCATACATTTTTACGTACGGGTGGTACCAGGGATCGAACCCACTACCCTGGCATTACAAGAGCCATGCTCTACCAATTGAGCTACAGAGGTCCACAGCTAGAGCCGGCACTCGTCATTTGAACATGCCGCCCACATTAAGAACAGGCCCGTGGAGTTGTTCTAATTGGCAGGTCCGTGAGACACAACACTGCTTGTTATCCGAATCTTCCAGGCTGGTATTGCTCCATGTTGGGGGTTGTTAATGTCACATTACTGGCAAGACATGGAAGGGCATCTGATTTAATCATATAGGGTGAGAGAGAGACATATCAAGCTTGACTTAGCACTGAGGCTGCTGGCCCTTAACCCAAATAAGCCTTATCCCGCTGGCCTGCCACACTGCGGGATGTCCATCTTGTTTAAGGGGGACCTCCATAGCCGCATGTTACCTTGTTTGAGTCAGCCAACCACGTGCAATGCTTCACTAATGTATGATACATTGACAATGGGTCAACAGAGGAATGGTGAATACCCTGTTGACCAGTGTCGGTCGGTGTCATTTAAGAAAAGGGAGGACGATAATTTATTTATGAGCATGGCCTTATTTCTATTACAGCATATTAGATGACTGTCATTCATATTCCATTCACCCAGCTCAATGTAACATCGATATGTTTTAGGCTACTACATGATACTCATTTTCTCTACACCCATCATGAGGTTGCTACAACCTAGCCTATGAATGAACGTTTACAACGTAGGTGCACACAGGTCGAGAGAAAGATTTGAGGTGACAGTCAGTGACACCATGGACAGACAGAGACACATTCAATACCGCCGTGCACGCTCTTGCCTGCATCTAGCTGATATAGGGTGTAATTATTAGTCCAACAGTTGCAAACAAAAGTTTCTATTGGACAAATTCAGGTATGTTTTATCTTCATTTTGATCCGTTTGCTTCCGTTTAAGAAACGTTTTTCAACAGAAATTGGCGGAATGAATACACCCCTGGTCACACGCAAAACAGTTCACTTTAATAGCCACATACAAACAGCTTGTTTGTATTCCTTCTTGCACCTACGCACTCTCCTCCTCTCACCTTTTCCCTTCGCTTGTGGACTTCAATGCACAACACATCAGCTGTGTGTGACCAGGCGAAGAAAACTTTCCAAGTCAAACCTTCATATTGTAACCGCTACATCATTGTCACCATATTAGCTAAAGTAACATCCTAGTCAACATAGCTAACAGACCTAACGTGCTAGGAAAACCCGTTACAATCATGTAGTACAGTGTAACGACAGTAAGCAGTTTAGCAGTTACACCGGCAGGCCCCGATGGCAATAAATTAGTGAAACCAAAAGTTTACCTTGACTTCGAAGATTTTCAGTGTTGGATAGTCATATCCAGCTAGCTAACATAACATCCCTCTGTTTGAAACGGGTGTTTGAGTAGGCTAAACTAGCTGCATTTGCTAGCTAAGTAAGTGAAGTGAAAGTGAAAAAAAAATGACAAAAATATAGCTCTCTTTCTCTCTCTCGCTCCTTCATTTTTGAGAGAAATTAATTTGTTCAAAACTGTTCAACTATTGTCTTTCTCTCTCTTTGAGTCAACTACTCACCATGTTGCTAGCTACACTACATTACCAAAAGTATGTGGACACCTGCTAGTCGAACATCTCATTCCAAAATCATGGGCATTAATATGGAGTTGGTCCCCCTTTTGCTGCTATAACAGCCTCCACTCTTCTTGGAAGGCTTTCCATTAGATGTTGGAACATTGCTGCGGGAACTTGCTTCCATTCAGCCACAAGAGAGTTAGTGAGGTCGGGCACTGATGTTGGGCGATTTATACATGGCTCACAGTCGGTGTTACAATTCATCCCAAAGGTGTTTGATGGGGATGAGGTCAGGGCTCTGTGCAGGCCAGTCAAGTTCTTCCACACACGATCTCGACAAACCATTTCTGTATAGACCTCGCTTTGTGCACAGGAGCATTGTCATGCTGAAACAGGAAAGGGCCTTCCCCAAACTGTTGCCACAAAGTTGGAAGCACAGAATCGTCTAGAATGTCATTGTATGCTGTAGCATTAAGATTTCTCTTCACTGGAACTAAGGGGCCTAGCCCAAACCCTGAAAAACAGCCCCAAACTATTATTCCTCCTCCACCAACCTTTACAGTTGGCACTATGCATTGGGACAGGTAGCGTTCTCCCAGCATCCGCCAAACCCAGATTCGTCCATTGGACTGCCAGATGGTGAAAGCGTGATTCATCGCTCCAGAGAACGTGTTTCCACCTCTCCAGAGTCCAATGGCAGCGAGCTTTACACCACTCCAGCCAACGCTTGGCATTGCGCATGGTGATCTTAGGCTTGTGTGCAGCTGCTTGGCCATGGAAACCCATTTCATGACACTCCCGACGAACAGTTTTTGTGCTGACGTTGCTTCCAGAGGCAGATTGGAAATTGGTAGTGAGTGCTGCAACCGAGGACAGTCGATTTTTACGCACTACGCGCTTCAGCACTCAGCGGTCCCATTCTGTGAGCTTGTTTTGCCCACCACTTCACAGCTGAGCCGTTGTTGCTCCTAGACATTTCTACTTCACTTCACAATAACAGCACTTACAGTTGACTGTGGCAGCTCTAGCAGGGCAGACATTTGACGAACTGACTTGTTGGAAAGATGGAATCCTATGACGGTGTGCCACGTTGAAAGTCACTGAGCTCTTCAGTATGGCCATTCCACTGCCAATGTTTGTCTATGGAGATTGCATGGCGGTGTGCTGGATTTTATACACCTGTCAGAATCAGGTGTGTCTGAAATAGCCGAATCCAATAATTTGAAGGGGTGTACACATACATTGCAAAAACAGTGTGTTTTAATCAATTATTTGGTGACGTGAATATATTTTGTATAGTTTCATCTAAAAAGGATAACTTTTTAAATGTTTCACTATAAAAAAAAAAAATGAAATTCACTTAGGAGGATGGTCCTCCCCTTCCTCCTCTGAGGAGCCTCAACTGCTGTTGTAAATGTGTGTAAATGTGACTGATTGATTATTTATGACGCAAAATACCATACCTAGGGTTGTTTACTAAAATATGACGATCCATACCGTAATGGTCCAACTCCTGCATAAACTTTTAATAACAAATCATGCTTGGGCCATCTCTAAACCTCAATAAAACAGAGAGACTAGTAATCCTTTTGGAACTTCATATACAGTATTTTACCCTTCACTGCACTCACTGCTGCAGTAGCAGCAAATATCCTGATTCCTGTCAGCCCTGATACAATGCTCCCTGGTTGGGAGACAAACTCACAGTAACCAGTGGGTGTATGTGTCTGTAGAGTCACCACAGAGTAGAGTTAGATGTGCTGGGGACCTTTGCTCTGTCTCTGTCTGCACAGACCTGCTGCCACCATTTTCTAAGAGCCTCTCTCTCTCTCTCTCTCTCTCTCTCTCTCTCTCTCTCGCCTGTGACGAGAGATGCTGTCAGTGATACAGCAGCTGCATTTGACTAATATCCCCAAAAGGAGGGATTTAGAACCGCTAAATTGCATTCCTCTCTAAAAGAGATAAATAAATAAAGTTTGTTTACTATAATCTGTTCCTTGCCAGTTGTGGTGAATATTGAGTGTGTTTATGCATAGAGAGTTAGACAGAGCTTGTTATTGGAGTCGGTGTTGCCCTCACCGTGTTAAATGGATCTGACTGAACTTGTCCCTCTCTGCCATGTCCCAGATGGCACCCTATTCCCTATGGGCCCTAGTCCAAAATTAATGCACTACATAGGGAATAGGGTGCCATTTGTGCACCATTTAGGCAAATAATGCACCTAAATGAATTCCTGTTTAACTCCCTTTCTGAATATGAATTAGCATCCAACAAATATGAAGCTGAAAGAAAACAACAAATGCTTTATTTGCTAATGCATCTTCAATATCTAGAGCACTTATTTGACGTATAAGTGATAGGTCTTTCACTGTAATAGCTGTTTTTTCTTTGTTCAGCAGGCAGGTATAAAGGAAACAGTCTGTGGTTGAGTCGTGACAACCTGAGCTCTCAGTGTATTAGGACTCTGGTTGTGTCCTAAATGGCACCCGATTCCCTATGGGCCCTGGTCAGAAGTAATGCACCATATAGGGTATCATTTGGGATTGCACCCTATCCCATCTTCCCGAAAGCCCTATTTCCCCTGAAACCTTTGTACTGTAATATTGAAGGGACAATGAGACCACACTCTTTTTCAAGCCTCTTCAGAAAGGAGAGAATCAAGAAGAAAAAAAGTGTCTTGTCAAGTTCTCTAGTTCCAAAAAAAGACACTGTGGTTCTCCCATATTCTGTTACAATACATTTCCTCTCTGAAGTGAAAAGTCTTGTTGGTAACCTTTTGTTTCAGATACTTTATTATCCCCTCAAGGAGAATTTCAGCTGGCCCATTGCACGCTTGTTTGAAAGTGTGTTTATTGTCAAATCAAAGTCCAATTATATTCTTTAGTGTTGTGCTATATGTAGGTGAAACCTACTTTTTTCCCTTTTGGGATTAGGCAGACAAACACTTTTTGGCATTAGAGAGTGCTACAGTAGATTATACTTCCCTTAGATGGTACAGAGTATGAGAAACTCCAAACCTTTTGAAAATAGTTTTCATTGTGAGGTAGAATAATCCTATTGCAGTATCACTTCCTTTCCGCCCAGAAGGAAACAAGGACGTCACTGGAGTATGTGGAACAACTTGTACTAAATTCTATATGGCCTAAGAAGTGTCATTTTTTCCTAGCTAAGATAATGGGATTTCTCTAGAGGAAACCTCACAGTGAACAGCTTGAGGGATGTGATGTGCTTTGATAAGGCCATTTGTTTCTCAGTCTGTGGGGTATTATAGACGTGAATGGCAGTGTAAACTGAGTTTATCTCAGTGCATCCTCTCTGGGCTCATTGTAACCCAGGACAGGTGTGTTTCTCTGTCCCCCCACTGGTAAGAGAACGCAGGCTGCCACATCAGACAGAGAGAAATTAATCATCGAGAGACTGTGCCTGTCTGACGTGTGGATGTTGTCTCAGCGTGTTGTACAATATAATTATCGACAAACTGCTGTTCCGATGGGAGGAGGGAGGCCAACCTCTAAACTCGAGAGAAACCTGCTCGGTTGCAGCGAAGAATAGCTTCGTACTGAGAGTAGCTGCCATTTTATGTTAATTGTGAATGAACATGTGCGCTGTTAATAATATATTTTGGGGTTATTTGTATAATGTGTTTAGAATACTTTGTTGACATGGTTGATAAATGTAGTTATGGGTTACTGAGCTAAAGCTACTTTGTGTTTGACAGTTATATTGAAACATTGGTATATGTTTTAGTGAATTACAGTTTATGCTGTTGTGACTTGAATAAGCTTTGTACCCTACAAAACTATCTAGTTCCTGTAGATCTGTTGTTCTGTAAAATGTGATCTTTTTGTAAAAGGATTATACTAAAGTTTTCATTGAGGAAACATAACTGCATCACTCTCGTGATTATTTCTCCCCTTTTTCAGGGGCGTCGTAACACTGGCTGGCTGGTGCTGCCGTCCCTAGAGCGGGGCGATGGCCAAGCTGATCCTAATTAGGGGGGATTATGATCTGGCTCCCTCAATAGAAGGATAGAGACAATGGTGGCTGGTAGTTTATGGGGCAGTGGTGAACAGTAGGGCTGGGAATTACCAAGGACCTCACGATACAATATTAACATGATACTTAGGTGCTGATACGATATGTATTGCGATTCTATATGTATTGCAATTTGATACTGTGATTTTATTGCAATTTGATGTTCCAAACATATTGCTCACTATATATCTGCTGCAAAGGGACAAGAGAGAGCCACTAAAAATCTAGTTTTGAAGATAAAAGTGCTCAAAAACATGTTGGCACATCATTTAAAACATTGAAAAATATATGGAGAACAAGAGTGTCGTGTATTAGGATTATGTCTTTGTTAAATGTTTTTAAGTGGAACTGAAGAATGTTGATTTTAGTATCAAGAGGGAATGTTTTAGTGTAGCGCCCACATACAACAGACAGGAAGTGTGTTGTAGACAGGGGGAGACTGGTGATTGGCCAGAAGAGGAGCCCATCTTTTGCATTGTTTATAAGTAGGGTAAACGAAGAAGAGAGATGCAGAGCGGCCATTCTGAGGTGTCGCTCTCTCCGGATGTCATTGTCATCTGTCAACTTATGCTGAAAGCTTGTGATCTGAAATAAACCTTATGATCAAAGTTCAGTATGCAGCGGACTCCTTTGTTTATCAGCAATAACTGCCACCATTCACCCGATACGACACAAAAGCTTTTCGGATGAGAAATACCAGAGTTTTCAACATAGAGATCCTATTAAATTACATATTAAATTAGAGTATTCAAATTCCTAATTCTATGGTTTTCAACTTGACCATAGATGCAGTAAAGGAGTCAATGGAATGCAGACGTTGCATTGACCACATTCAACAAATCTGATCCAACAAAGTGGATATTCATCAAATCCGTCATGATTTATGAAGTGTAACAGGCCCACAATGTGCTTACTTAAGTCCGATTTGGATAAATGTGTCTGTTATCACTGCATACCATGTAGAAGTTGTCCCTTTTCAGGTTTAGAAGAAGTGACTGCTAAATGCTAACTCCCGTTCGTGTAAGCTTGTTAGCATACCTAGCATACAGAAATCGTTGATGGTAGTCAAAGTCGTTTCTAACTGTAATGCATTTGATTGGTAACGATGACATGAATATGTATTGGGGTTGACATCCATACAAACATTATACTCCAATTTCTACCTCAACATAGTGTGAAATACACATATAAACAATAGGCTAAATTATCCAGAGCGACTTGTAAGCGCATACACTTTTCTTTCTGGTCCCCCATGGGAATCGAATCCACAATCCTGGCGTTGCAAGCGCCACACTCTACCAACGAAGCCACATGGGGATCAATGAGGAGGGCAATGAGGAGACTCAGGATCTTCCCCCACAGCCCTTTCCCACACAGCCCTTTCCCTCACAGCCCTTTCCCCTCACAGCCCTTGGCAATTCCTTTGTTTTGTTGAGTTCGATTTAACCTCTTTACTGCATCTATATCGCAATGATGTCATAAAGGAGGGTGGGGTGACATGCTAGTTATCTTCACCTAGGTGACATGTTGGATGCCCTCTATGACATCATAGACCACTGTATGGCACAACAGTCCTATCAAACATTCTTAACACCACAACTCACCTATCTCTGTATAGAGTAGTTGCTTTTTGAATTTTACTGATTGAGAGATGGCTTTGTACTCTTCCAGTATTAAGTTGTTGGTGTATGTAATCTTGGCATTACACCATCTGGACGGCAAGGTTTTTCGGGATAACCTGATGCCCCCCATGGGCATTAGGCAGTGGGCCAGCATGACTCACATTGAACTGAACACCAACACCATCAACTTCTATCAACGACCCTGGACCACACAGAACACCAACGAGACCACTGGACACAGTTTGCACAAGTGCACCGGAGAGGCTTGTGTTATGGTCAGCTTGGAACCCACTGCTACCCGGGTAGCTACAAACAACAGCTGGCACACATTATGGAGATGGATTGGGGGTAAGGCCCTGCGACAGACTTGTGTCCTATCCAGGGGGTGTACATCAAGCTGCCTCATGCTACAAAAACAGGAGATAGGCTCCTGCCCTATGGGCCATTGTGGCTTCGACAAGCCCACCACCACCCAGACCAGAAACAGTATTGACCAGAAATACAGAGATGTTAGTGCTTTGCACCAGACAACCAGTGATTCTACGGCCAGCCGCAGAACGCTTCGCCCCCGAGTAGCTGAGCTCAGGAGTAGGGAGAGAGCGGGAGCAAGTGAGCTTGTGTGGAAGAAGACCAACACCATCAACTTCCATCAACGACCCTGGACCACACAGAACACCAACGAGACCACTGGACACAGTTTGCACAAGTGCACCGGAGAGGCTTGTGTTATGGTCAGCTTGGAACCCACTGCTACCCGGGTAGCTACAAACAACACTAACCAACTCAGTGGCCTTGTCGTTAGCGTGTCCGCCCTGAGATTGGAAGGTCGGGTGGTTTATCCGCGGTCCAATCATACCAAAGACTCTAAAAACGGGACCCGGTGCCTCTCAGCTTGGCACACATTATGGAGATGGATTGGGGGTAAGGCCCTGCGACAGACTTGTGTCCTATCCAGGGGGTGTACATCAAGCTGCCTCATGCTACAAAAACAGGATATAGGCTCCTGCCCTATGGGCCATTGTGGCTTCGACAAGCCCACCACCACCCAGACCAGAAACAGTATTGACCAGAAATACAGAGATGTTAGTGCTTTGCACCAGACAACCAGTGATTCTACGGCCAGCCGCAGAACGCTTCGCCCCCGAGTAGCTGAGCTCAGGAGTAGGGAGAGAGCGGGAGCAAGTGAGCTTGTGTGGAAGAAGACCAACACAATCAACTTCCATCAACGACCCTGGACCACACAGAACACCAACGAGACCACTGGACACAGTTTGCACAAGTGCACCGGAGAGCCTTGTGTTATGGTCAGCTTGGAACCCACTGCTACCCGGGTAGCTACAAACAACACTAACCAAACTCAGTGGCCTTGTCGTTAGCGTGTCCGCCCTGAGATTGGAAGGTCGGGTGGTTTTATCCGCGGTCCAATCATACCAAAGACTCTAAAAACGGGACCCGGTGCCTCTCAGCTTGGCACACATTATGGAGATGGATTGGGGGTAAGGCCCTGCGACAGACTTGTGTCCTATCCAGGGGGTGTACATCAAGCTGCCTCATGCTACAAAAACAGGATATAGGCTCCTGCCCTATGGGCCATTGTGGCTTCGACAAGCCCACCACCACCCAGACCAGAAAACAGTATTGACCAGAAATACAGAGATGTTAGTGCTTTGCACCAGACAACCCAGTGATTCTACGGCCAACCGCAGAACGCTTCGCCCCCGAGTAGCTGAGCTCAGGAGTAGGGAGAGAGCGGGAGCAAGTGAGCTTGTGTGGAAGAAGACCAACACCATCAACTTCCATCAACGACCCTGGACCACACAGAACACCAACGAGACCACTGGACACAGTTTGCACAAGTGCACCGGAGAGGCTTGTGTTATGGTCAGCTTGGAACCCACTGCTACCCGGGTAGCTACAAACAACACTAACCAACTCAGTGGCCTTGTCGTTAGCGTGTCCGCCCTGAGATTGGAAGGTCGGGTGGTTTATCCGCGGTCCAATCATACCAAAGACTCTAAAAACGGGACCCGGTGCCTCTCAGCTTGGCACACATTAAGGAGATGGATTGGGGGTAAGGCCCTGCGACAGACTTGTGTCCTATCCAGGAGGTGTACATCAAGCTGCCTCATGCTACAAAAACAGGAGATAGGCTCCTGCCCTATGGGCCATTGTGGCTTGGACAAGCCCACCACCACCCAGACCAGAAACAGTATTGACCAGAAATACAGAGATGTTAGTGCTTTGCACCAGACAACCAGTGATTCTACAGCCAGCCTCAGAACGCTTCGCCCCCGAGTAGCTGAGCTCAAGAGTAGGGAGAGAGCGGGAGCATGTGAGCTTGTGTGGAAGAAGATGGTGGAAGTGATTAATGGGGCAGAAGAGAGGGAGGATAGAGGCTGCATGCTGCATGTTTCTGGCTCTCTGCTGCTGGTTGTACGGAATGGGCCTGCTGCTCACCATCAGTGTGAGAGGACTACTGCAGGTAATGTGATGTAAAAGAGAGATTAGGGGTATGAGGGGGTCTGAGAAAGGCTTTAAGAACAACAATAGAATAGGTCCAAATAGTGACATTTACCCTTTGTAGTTATATATATTGCCTAAGCTGACATACAGTATTACTTACATGTCACTGTAAAGACTTAAGAAATCACCACATTGTTATCAATTCATTTGACCTTGGAACATGAATTAAAATATGGTTTTGTTTTCCTAATAAGACTAAGTTTATTTCTTTCCATAGATAATGGTCGCATTAGAGCTCCATGGAGATGAGCAAAATGAGAGAGGAGCTGAGAGGGAGACAGACAGCTGTAAAGATGCTCAAACGCGCTCCAGTGTTGGTGACCACCCCGTGGTTCAACTAAGAAGAGAGCCCGCCGCCTCCGCCGTCAGTCCAACAAGAGGGAAACACTGAATAACGTGCCCATACAGGACATTGTTCATTTGCATTCCAAATAATACAATATCATATCATATTTTCTAATAAATGATACTTGTTTTAGCATCATCTGTTTCTCAGTTCTTATTTTGTTATAGGAGTAGTTTGAAGAGGTTTGAAAATAATCACGAAATGACCACAAAATGACCACGAAATGTAAAAAGTATAGTAGCCATTTAGAATATGTAAAACAAAATACCACAGAAATAAATAAAATATTTCAGTTGATTTATAAAACACAACAGGGGCTTATACATGCTTATAACAACTACCAATGCATTATACCTGAATGCTTTAAGTAAAGTTTTACCGTCATATACAGCTGAAGCTGAAATGAAAGCCTTTTTAGATTCACTGTTGTTGCCCATCACCCTGTGCTGGGGTTTTGAGAGAGAGAGACGAGAGAGAGAGAGAGAGAGGAGAGAGAGAGAGAGAGAGAGAGAAACAGTCTGCAGCACCCGGCCTCACCCTACTAGAATCTGAAGTCAAATGTCTTTATGTTTGCTGATATTCTGGTGCTTCTGTCACCACCACCAAGGAGGGCCTACAGCAGCACCTAGATCTTCTGCACAGATTCTGTCAGACCTGGGCCTGACAGTTGCCAGGACCACAAATACAAATTCCATCTAGACACCGTTGCCCTAGAGCACACAAAAAACTATACATACCTCGGCCTAAACATCAGAGCCACAGGTAACTTCCACAAAGCTGTGAACTATCTGAGAGACAAGGCATGAAGGGCCTTCTATGCCATCAAAAGGAACATAACATTTGACATACCAATTAGGATCTGGCTAAAAATACTTGAATCAGTTATAGAACCCATTGCCTTTTATGGTTGTGAGGTCTGGGATCCGCTCACCAACCAAGAATTCACAAAATGGGACAAACACCAAATTGCAGAATTCTGCTAAAATATCCTCTGTGTACAACAAAAAACACAAAATAATGCATGCAGAGCAGAATTAGGCCGATACCCGCTAATTATCAAAATCCAGAAACGAGCCGTTAAATTCTATAACCACTTAAAAGGAAGCGATTCCCAAACCTTCCATAACAAAGCCATCACCTACAGAGAGATTAACTTGGATAAGAGTATATGGATGGTGTTAAAAGATAGATGGGAGGTATTGAATGGAGTTGAAGGATGGGACTAATAACAAATAACAACAAATAATAACAAGATAACTAATAATGTAAGCATACTGTGTCCATAATAAGTATATAGGTTGTATGTTGGGAGCTTTTGGGAAAGAGCACAGTTAGAAAGATATGGCATATAGCAGCAAACCGGATGGACATCATGAAAATGATCGGAGAGGTTGAGAGTAGAAGAAGTTCAGGAGCAAAAAACAAAAAAAAACTAATAAAATAGAATTATTGTAAAATTGACTGTGTCCATAAGGTTTAGATAGTAAGTATAGGCTGGAAGTAGAGGCCTGGGCATTGTTGTTCACTAATTTACCCCAAGTAGGGAAAGGATGGCGGGGTTGAAAAGTAATATAGGGGAGTATATATATAAAAAACATGGGGGATTGGAAGTGATGCAGACAATTACATTGATAGAAGTTACAATCTATCTGCAATATTAAGCTGATCTACCCCCTGAATTTAAAAAAAAATAATAATAATGTCCCCTAAGTAAGCTGGTCCTGGGGCTCTGTTCACAAACACAAACAGACCCCACAGAGCCCCAGGACAACAACAACAACACAATTAGACCCAACCAATTCATGAGAAAACAAAAAGTGAATTACTTGACACATTGGAAAGAACTAACAAAAAAACAGAGCAAACTAGAATGCTATTTGGCCCTAAACAGAGAGTACACAGTGGCAGAATACCTGACCGCTGTGACTGACCCAAACTTAAGGAAAGTATTGACTATGTACAGACTCAGTGAGCATAGTCTTGCTATTGAGAAAGGCCGTTGTAGGCAGACCTGGCTCTCAAGAGAAGACAGGCTATGTGCACACTGCCCTCAAAATGAGGTGGAAACTGAGCTGCACTTCCTAACCAGCCAAATGTATGACAATATTAGAGACACATATTTCCCTCAGATTACACAGATCCACAAAGAATTTGAAAACAAACCCAATTTTGATAAACTCCCATATCTTTTGGGTAAAATACCACAGTGTGCCATCACAGCAGCATGATTTGTGACCTGTTGCCACAAGAAAAGGGCAACCAGTGAAGAACCAGTGAAGAACAAACACCATTGTAAATACAAATGCCAAGAGTGTGCAAAGCTGTCATCAAGGCAAAGGGTGGCTATTTGAAGAATCTCAAATATAAAATATATTTTGATTTGTTTAACACTTTTTTGGTTACTACATCATTCCATATGTGTTATTTCATAGTTTTTATGTCTTCAATATTATTCTACAATGTAAACATTTTAAAAAATAAAGAAAAACCATTGAATGAGTAGGTGTGTCCAAACTTTTGACTGGTAGTATATATATATATATATATCTTTCTCTCTCTCTCTCTCTCTTGCTCTGTCTCACTCACTCTCTCTCTACATGTGTGTTCTGGCTGTAGGGTATCAAAGCCTGATCTACTAGTCTGGCACTACCATCTCAGATCACATAGACCTACATCACACAATGGGTCAGTGCTGTATGTTTCATATCTGTTAGGAGTAAACACAGACCTAGCTGTGGTTTTTGAGCAACAACACTCTCCTGTATGACTCAGCTATTGACCAGAAAGCCAATCAATACTGGTTGTTCAATGGCAAGCCAAGCTCTCCAATTGCTCCCTGCTGAGACACACTACCCAACTAGCACAGAAACCATGTGTTTCTTAGAGCTTGGTGAGGGCGTGGTTGTCCTATGGCTATTTTGCACAAAACCTTCCCCCAACTTTCTGGGAATGGTGCAGGATACCCAGCTAGCACATCCCATTCTGAAAACCATATGTTTCTTAGGTGGGAATTTCAGTACCTCAGCATAGCGTTTCCTACAGGTTTCCTCATGGCTCTATTTAAAGTCATGTTCTCAGACCACTAAGAGAACTTTCCATAAAAAAAAACACAAGAAAACGTTTCTAAGAGTATTATTTAAAAACATATACATTCCGTTCTCAGCATCAACAAAACTCTCTCTATCCTCTATCTTGTTAAGTGTATTCAGGTGAGTTGACCGCACCCACTAATTGGCCACACCTGATCTTAATGAAATGGGGTCTGTTTGAATAAACTAAAATGAACAGCTTCGTATGAGTTTTAAAAAACATGGCATGCTAGCTCCATCGTGGTGCCGCAGAGGACTAATTCCATGGATAAAAAACAGAAGATAATAGGTTCGAATCTCACTGACGCCATGCCACGATAAAACTAAGCATGTGTTTTCATGATTAATGCCTAAGCAAATTAATTTGCATGTGTCCTATCTGTGCTTGGAGTTCAAAACAGTTAACCCAAACTATTGCTAGCAGTGTTAATAAAAGTCTTATTGAAACATGTTCTCAGAACGTTATTTAATTACCTTCAAATAACCTATAATTTCCGTTCTCAGAACATTAATAAAACCACCCAGGAAAACCTTCAGGGCACCATAGTAAAAGTTTTTCAGAACCACCCTGCAACCTAAAAATTTACGTTCCCAGAACAGGCTACATTTTCAGAACTTTTAAAAACATTCTGTTTTACCGGTCAGGAAACATATGGCTTCGCTCCCAGAACCAATGGAAAACCAAAAACGTACGTTCCCACACAACTTCCAAGGAACCACATGTGCTAGCTGGGTAGTATGTTTACCCAGCATCCCCTTTAGCAAACTGAGAAAACTGCTCTGTAAACCGCCAGCTAAAGCACTCCTTTTCACCAAGGCTCCGTCCCAAATGACACCCTTGTCCATTTGTAGTGCCCTACTTTTGACCAGGTTCAAAAGTAGTGCACTATATAGGGAATAGGGTGCCATTTGGAATGCAACAGAGGTGTCTGTGATTTAATCCACTTTTGGTAAATGTCTGAATGGGATGGGGCTGTTTGAAGACGTGAGCTGGCAGCCGGACAGGGCCGGCAGATGTTTAAACAGTTGACCAGAGAGTGAGGCTCTCTCTCCTTTTGTGAGAGGGGCTGGAGTGTTTGGACGTTTTTAAAAACAAAAGCTGCGTTGGAGATTAGGAGCTGTGTGTGTGTGTGTGTGTGTGTGTTATACACACAGAGAACCGGGCTCTCTGCTCCTCCCTGCATGCCAAGAGGGAGAACGGAAGGAAGGAGGATGGTAACAGTTCTCCCTTAAGTAAAATTAAAGAGATGACAAATGGCTCAAGCAGGGAGGAGATTGAGATGACGGGGGATGTTTGAGGAGGACAGATTTATTGAGCGTTAGGAACAGAGTGGTGGTGAGAGTAAGAAGAATGCGGTCATCAGCACCATGGCTGGCTGGCTGGTGTTTGTTATCCCATCCTCTCATAAAGCCCTGCTAGGCTGATTGATACAGGTTTATCTCTGTGTTACCAGGACGGCTAAAACAGAGAGACTGCTGTAGGGCTAACAGACATGATGCTACAGTAACTGGGTGGGGTTGGTGTCAGTGGTGGTCAGTGCCGTTTAAGATGAGGAAGGACGATTTTATTTTTCATGAGCATGGCCTTATTTCTATTACAGCATATTGGATGACTGTCATTCATATTCCATTCACCCAGTTCAATGTAACAGTAAACTTAATTTTTTAACTGGGCAAGTCAGTTAAGAACAATTTCTTATTTACAATGACGGCCTACCCCAGATGACGCTGGGCCAATTGTGCGCCGCCCTACTGGACTCCCGATCACGGCCGGATTGTGATACAGCCTGGAAGCGAACCAGGGTCTGTATTGACGCATCTAGCATTGAAATGTAGTGCCTTAGACCGCTGTGCCACTCAGGAGGCTACTACATGATACAAAAATTGTCCCTATACCCATCATGAGGTTGCTACAACCTAGCCTATGAATAAAAGTTTACAACGTAGGTGCACACAGGTCGAGAAACAAACGTGAGGTGACAGACAGTGACACATTCAATACAGCCTTGCACACTCTTGCTTGCATCTAGCTGATATAGGGTGTAATCATTAGTCCAACAGTTGCAAACAAGAGTTTCTATTGGACAAATTCAGGTATGTTTATCTCCGTTTTGTTCCGCTTGCATCCATTTAAGAAATGTTTTTCAACAGAATCGGCAGAATTAATACACCCCTGATCACGCGTAAGCAGAGGTGGGTAGAGTAGCCAAAAATTGTACTCAAGTAAAAGTACTGTTACTTCAGAATAATATGACTCAAGTAAAAGTAAAAAGTAGTCATCCAAATAATTACTTGAGTAAGAGTAAAAAAGTACTTGGTGAAAAAACTACTCAAGTACTGAGTAACTGTTGAGTAACGTCTGATTTATTTTTTAACACAAGACAACAATCAGACAGACAAAAATACAAAATAATCATCTTTAATGAATTACAAAATAGCTTAAATTAAAATAATTCAGGTAAATTCAAGTATTAAAAAATAAAATAATAATAAATAAAAAATAAATAAGCACAAGTAACACAAATTTCCAAACCTTTATACTTTTTTTACCAGGCAGAACTAGAACGAGGCAGCCCATAAACTCTCATAAACTGTGTGTGTCTCCACAGTGACAGAACAACAGAAGGAAACACACAAACATTTCATACCAGGCATGCTGAACAGAAAACTGCACACCAGAAGGAAGCGGTCAACGTAAAATAATCAATAGGTGTTGATTAGGCCTACTCAGTACCTTTGTATTGCATGGCAAGCAACAGCCCTTTTTCTGTGTGCCTAGAAATGAATACTCTGATCTGTGATTAGGCCACACTGCACATCTCACTGAGCAGAGGAAAAGAGCAGCAGTACACATCAACTGAAAAAACACCAGTCCATGATAGATGGCCAAATAAAACAATATTGCAGGCCTAGTATCCCAGAACACAAATTAAGCTGAATGCATGTTCTCTAAAAGGCATTAGAGGAGAGTGATGTAGTTGTAGATCGGGCATTATGTTTACTTCCAGTTCCAATATCTAACAAGAAAAGTCAGCAAAAAAAAGTCACACTAACTATATTGCCACCCTGTGGTTTGTCACTGACACACTATAATCCTAAATGACAGTAACATTATACAGAGTTATATAGGTCAATGTCTACTGGTTCACATTTGAATTGATAAACAAGTATATTTACCAGCATTTAAGATGTTCTCCTCTGTGGTCCAGGATGTTCTGAATCTTGGTAGGAGTATTGCTGCTGCAATCAGCTCAGGCTCTTTCATGACGTCTCCAAAACGTTTCTGGATCCCTTGCTGCAGGGCGTGAACAAGAGGTGTACACATTTTGCAAGTTGACTCCAACTTCTTCAGCTTGTCCCGCAACTGGTAAAGTGTTGGCAGCAGGAGGCCCATATGCACAGATGATTCCCCTTGGAGGATATTAAGGGCCATGGCAACAGGCTTCATCACAGCAGCATACTCGACCAAAAACCCATTTTCAGCTGGATTGAACCTATAAAAGATGTAACGATAAAACAATTACTTATAGCTATTTCTGGTACAATGTCTTTATTATGCATTGTACATGTTAAATACAAAAAATATATATATATATTTCATTCAAGTCATCCACAATTGTCACACCACCATGCAAAGAAAACTTAGTTACTTGAGACAAGTGGATTCACCCATTAATCAGCAAGGCTTATTTACTTTTATTATTCTTTAAAAACAAAATATACATTTTGTCAACTTACATCTTTATCTTTAATGCTGTGCAGACATTGCGAATTGCTTGTTCTCCTTGCTCTCGGTGAATGTGCACAATCCTTTCTACAGCGAGGAACAGGGAGCTCCAGCGTGTCTGATTGGGTCGGAGAAACTGCAGCGTGCATTCACGTTCCACTGTTTCATGAGCCATGGTTGACCTGCTGGTTTTAGTCCAAAGAGCATGACATTTTGCAAAAGCAGACCGAGACAGCCTCTTGTAGGTTTCGTTTGCAGCTCCTCCTGCAGCAGTGGCATCAACTGTGGATATAAGATTGAGGAGATGGCATGCACACTTTTGGTGCCTTGGAAGTTGGTACTCAAGGCCTGTGTTGTCATCCAGAATTGCAGACATCTTGATACTCCACCTCTGACTCACTCTGATCTTCTGTTGCATCATCAAGGGTGGAGTCACTCTCCTCTTGTACATTGATGGCTTCCTCCTCTTTCTCCTCACCATATAATCGAAAGGAAGTTTGAGCCACTGTCTGTTGTCGTCCTGGTGACTTTTTTCCCTGATGTGGTACTCAGAATGTATTTCCTCTAATGCAGCAGCAAGGACATCAAACGTGTGCGAGCCTTTGACAGGTCTACAAGCCAATGTGGAGTGCCTCTCCAGTGAGGTGTTGTCTATCCAGTGACAGGTGACACCTAAGTAGCTACGTTAGCAACATAGTTCACAGCACTCAGCTTTTTGATGATTATGCTCTTCTTGTGTTTTGCAGCTTCTTGTATTCTTGTGCATAACGTTTTCCTTTGTCATTACTGTATGAGGTTGCAAGGTTTCTATCAAAGTATTGAAGGATGGCGTCTCAACCACAGAAAATGGTTGGTTGGCCTCACATACAAAATTTAGCATCAGCTTGTCAAGCGTTGCTTGTGTTACCCGCCCTGGGGCAGCAAAGGCTGTGATTTTTGCATTTTTCACAAGAGTATGACTGGAAGAGGAGGACTTACGCTTTCTGTGGTTCTCTAGTAAGTCTGTGTACTTTGCCAGTTTGTTGGGGTGAATCCTCTGTGGACAAAAAAAACATCTGTGAGGCTACAGGGAGATCAAGACATTAAAAGAGACGTATTATCACATCAAATGTGGATATATATATATATAGAAAATGTTTAAAACATATGTAACCTAAAAGACAAACATTCGCCTATCCACAGCAAAAAAAAAACGAATTTAGGAAACTTACCGCTACATGTTTCCTCAAGTTAGATGTTGAGTTCTTGAATGCTGAAATGTCCGTTTGTTTTGGTAGACACAGAAGACACCGCATAATGTAGCTGTTCTTTCGCACTTTTACTAAGGTAAACATGCTTTCAATATGAGGCCAGGGGTGCGGGTGTTCCTCCTCGTCTGTGTCTGCATAATAATACGGCTAATTCTGACATTTTTGTGTTGCTATGACTGTAAAGCCAACCCGTCCCGCCACTGAGATTGAGTATGGTAAAGTGACGAGACTGCACAACTACGTTTGATTGGTGAAACACAGTCACGTGGTAGAGCCTTAGCGGAAGTCTCTCTCTCTCTGTCAAAATAAAACATTAAAATAAGGCATATGCGGGGGGATAAAGACAATGACGCGTAGAATACCAAAGAGGTAAAAAGAAAAGTAACGACCTCATTGTAGCCTAATGTAGCGGAGTAAGAGTACAGTTTCTTCTTCACAAATCTACTCAAGTAAAAGTAAAAAGTATAGTGATTTAAAACTACTCCTAGAAGTATAATTTTTTCAAAAACTTACTCAAGTAAATGTAACGGAGTAAATATAACTCGTTACTACCCACCTCTGCGCGTAAGCACAGTTCACTTTCATGGCAGCCACGTTGTATTCCTTCTCGCATCTATGTGCTCTCCTCCTCTCACCTTTCACCGTGTGGACTTCAATGCACAACACATCAGCTGTATGTGACCAGGCGAAAAAACCTTTCCAAGCCAAACCATATCATAACTGCTACACACAACCTACAGTGAGGGAAAAAAGTATTTGATCCCCTGCTGATTTTGTACGTTTGCCCACTGACAAAGACACGATCAGTCTATAATTTTAATGGTAGGTTTATTTGAACAGTGAGAGACAGAATAACAACAAAAAAATCTAGAAAAACACGTCAGAAATGTTATAAATTGATTTGCATTTTAATGAGGGAAATAAGTATTTGACCCCCTCTCAATCAGAAAGATTTCTGGCTCCCAGGTGTCTTTTATACAGGTAACGAGCTGAGATTAGAGCACACTCTTAAAGGGAGTGCTCCTAATCTCACCTTGTTACCTGTATAAAAGACACCTGAGAGCCAGAAGCAATCAATCAATCGAATTCCAAACTCTCCACCATGTCCAAGACCAAAGAGCTCTCCAAGGATGTCAGGGATAAGATTGTAGACCTACACAAGGCTGGAATGGGCTACAAGACCATCACCAAGCAGCTTGGTGAGAAGGTGACAACAGTTGGTGCGATTATTTGCAAATGGAAGAAACACAAAAGAACTGTCAATCTCCCTCAGCCTGGGGCTCCATGCAAGATCTCACCTCGTGGAGTTGCAATGATCATGAGAACGGTGAGGAATCAGCCCAGAACTACACGGGAGGATCTTGTCAATGATCTCAAGGCAGCTGGGACCATAGTCACCAAGAAAACAATTGGTAACACACTACGCCGTGAAGGACTGAAATCCTGTAGCGCCCGAAAGGTCCCCCTGCTCAAGAAAGCACATATACAGGCCGTCTGAAGTTTGCCAATGAACATCTGAATGATTCAGAGGAGAACTGGGTGAAAGTGGCACAGTGACTCCCGAGTGGCGCAGTGGTCTAAGGCACTGCATCGCAGTGCTAGCTGTGCCACTAGAGATCCTGGTTTGAGTCCAGGCTCTGTCGCCAGCCGCGACCGGGAGACCCATGGGCGGTGCACAATTGGTCCAGCATCGTTCAAGGTAGGGGAGGGTTTGGCCGGCAGGGATGTGGGTTCGTTTCCCATGGGGGGCCAGTATGAAAAAAAAAAAAAAAAACATGTATGCATTCACTAACTGTAAGTCGCTCTGGATAAGAGTGTCTGCTAAATGACTAAAATGTAAAGTGTTGTGGTCAGATGAGACCAAAATCGAGCTCTTTGGCATCAACTCAACTCACCGTGTTTGGAGGAGGAGGAATGCTGCCTATGACCCCAAGAACACCATCCCCACCGTCAAACATGGAGGTGGAAACATTATGCTTTGGGGGTGTTTTTCTGCTAAGGGGACAGGACAACTTCACCACATCAAAGGATGATGGACGGGGCCATGTACCGTCAAATCTTGGGTGAGAACCTCCTTCCCTCAGCCAGGGCATTGAAAATGGGTCGTGGATGGGTATTCCAGCATGACAATGACCAAAAACACACGGCCAAGGCAACAAGGGAGTGGCTCCAGAAGAAGCACATTAACGTCCTGGAGTGGCCTAGCCAGTTTCCAGACCTTAATCCCATATAAAATCTGTGGAGGGAGGTGAAGGTTCGAGTTGCCAAATGTCAGCCTCGAAACCTTAATAACTTGGAGAAGATCTGCAAAGAGGAGTGGGACAAAATCCCTCCTGAGATGTGTGCAAACCACTTGGCCAACTACAAGAAACGTCTGACCTCTGTGATTGCCAACAAGGGTTTTGCCACCAAGTACTAAGTCATGTTTTGCAGAGGGGTCAAATACTTATTTCCCTCATTAAAATGCAAATCAATTTATAACATTTTTGACACGCTTTTTTCTGTATTTTTTTATTGTTATTCTGTCTCTCACTGTTCAAATAAACCTACCATTAAAATTATAGACTGATCATGTCTTTGTCAGTGGGTAAACATACAAAATCAGCAGGGGATCAAATACTTTTTTCCCTCACTGTACATCGTTGTCACCATATTAGTTTAAGTAATGTCATAGTCAACCTAGCTAATACAACTAACGTGTTAGTAAACCCGCTACAATCATGCAGTAACGTTACAGTGTACAGTCAGTAAGCAGTTTAGCACTTACACCAGCAGGCCCAAGTGGAAATACATTTGTAAAACCAAAAGCTTAACTTGACTTGGAAGATGTCCAATGTTGTGTTGGATAGTCATAGCCAGCTAGCTAACATAGCATCCCTCTGTTTGAGCAGGGTGTTTGAGTACGCTAAACTAGCTAGCTGCATTTGCTAGCTAAGTAAGTGAAACTGAACGTGCTTTTTTTTTATTGAAATCTCTCTCTATCTCTCTCTTGCTTCTCCTTCATTTTGGAGAAGAAAATCAATTAGTTCAAAACTGTCTTTCTCTCTCTTTGAGGTAGCTACTCACCACATTGTATGCGCTGCAGTGCTAGCTAGCTGTAGCGTATGCTTTCAGTACTAGATTCATTTTCTGATCCTTTGATTGGGTGGACAACATGTCAGTTCATGTTGCAAGAGCACTGCTAGGTTGGAGGACGTCCTCCGGAAGTTGTCATAATTACTGTGTAAGTCTATGGAAGGGGGTGAGAACCATGAGTCTCCTAGGTTTTGTATTGAAGTCAATGTCCCCGGAGGAGAGGCGAAGGTCAAGTCATGCGTCCTCTGGAACATGACCCGCCAAACCGCACTTCTTATCACCCGCTCGCTTAACCCGGAAGCCAGCCTCACCAATGTGTCGGAGGAAACACCATTCAACTGACGACCGAAGTCAGACTGCAGGCGCCCGGCCCGCCACAAGGAGTCGCTAGAGCGCAATGAGCTAAGTAAAGCCCCCCCAGCCAAACCCTCCCCTAACCCGGACGACACTGGGCACCGCCCTAAGGGATTGAACCCCAGGCTGTAGTGACGCCGCAACACTGCGATGCAGTGCCTTAGTCTGCTGCGCCACTCAGGAGGCCCAAAATAGTGTGTTTAAATCAATTATTTGGTGACGGGATTATATTTAGTATAGTTTGATCTAAAAAATATAACTTTTTAAATGTTTAAAAATATATATTTTTATTAAATTCACTGAGGAGGATGGTCCTCCCCTTCCTCCTCTGAGGAGCCTCCACTGGTTATTGTGGATTGGGCTGCATTTTGATGACTCTGCTATCCTACTCTTAGATATTACAAAATGAAGAAGGGAGAGCATGTCTCCTCAATGATGTCCATATCTACTGTATGTGATGTAAAGTTGCATATCCCCTTTATATACAATCTGGTTGGAGCTATAACCACTGTGTCCACACAGTTTTCCCTAGTGACCACTGTGTGGCCTGAGGGGAAGAGGAGTGAAAGACATTGATTGTCAAAAACAATACAATAATACTCTTCCCCTCTGAGTAATATATCCTCATATCCTCTAGGAGAGAATACAATCCTGTTGATTGACCACACGTGAAATGATCTCTCACCACAGCACACAACATCACATTAGCGAGTGGTAGAATCCTACAGTACATACAGTAACTGAGCTGGCATGGCTATTAGTGTGTGACGGGAATGGTGATTAATTCCCATGATGCCCTTCATGCTAAACAGAGGAAGCTGATTGGGCATTTTGATGGACAGAGCAGGGCAGGCAGTGAAGGGGGGAAAGGGAGGTAATTTATGGGTTCCCCTGGAAACCAAATTTAGCTTTTGAAGAGAAAAAGGATGAAAAAAGGTCATTTTGTTCTGTTTGACCTTATGGCACTCTGTAATGAAGGGGGCCCTCCCTCCTTTCCCCTGTCTTTATCTCCTGAACATCCCTCATCCTTTGTTCTCCCTTTGTCTCTCTCTCAATGTACCGCCCTCTTTCTTTCTCTACGTACATGCATCAGCTCTCTCACAGAGTAATAAATACATTTGAGATAAAGCTTCAAAAAGTTTGCTGCTGAAGGCCAGTTGTGATGTGAAAGAGCAACAGTGGTGATCCATACATTCTCACTCTATTAGATGTGTGTGTGTGTGATTGTATTTGTGTGTGTGTGTGTTGTTTGCCTGACGCGTGTGTGTGTTTGGGTGTGTGACAAGTATCATTTCACAGAAGCGGTACTGTCAGATAAACGATGTGGCCCGGGGAGAAATGCGCTTATCAGGCACAATGTAGCACTGGAGCAGGAGGCCATAAAACAAGGGAGGGCTATGAAACAGAAATAAATAAGGAGAAAGGAAGAACGCAGGAGTAAATAGATAAATGGACTGTGGAGAGCAGCCATTACTCATGTTTACAGGTTGGTGACACCAGGGTTTTATTTATCTCTTAACCACAGAGAGAGCTAGGGGAAATGCTCAAAGGTAATGGTGTGTTAGAGAATCAAATTAGACTTGGCTGGCACTGTGAGGCCTTTTAACCCACGCTTACACACAAATACACGTACACATATACAGTGTGCTTGCACACACACCTACACCATCGTACAAATGTAACATTTCAGACACACAAACACACACACACAAAGGCTTTGTATATTCACACATGTATGCACACACACACACACACTCACACTCACACTCACACTCACACTCACACTCACACTCACACACATACATTCACAGGATTTGGATACTCACACACTTGTGCGCACACACATATACATGCACGCACACATTAATCACACATTAATCAATGTCTCACTCAGTCTAGTGGGGCAGTGTTAAACAAGATCAATGTTAAATTGTGTGTGTTTGCGTGTGCTTCCATGTGTGTATTGACACTGCATGTGTTTGCACGTGCATGTGTTAATTTGTGTAAATAGATGGGGAGTTCTTAACTGCTCTGTTTTTGTTTTCATTGTGTTTAGCCTAATTGTGTTTCATGGCAGGCTTATGGAGCTAGTGCCCGTGGCTTAATTTATTAGCATGGTTTCTCTAAACCTCTGGATATTCAAATTTGACACCCATAAATATAGACCTATAAATACAGATTCCTCCCTCTTAGTGGCTCCAAAGTCCATGACGAGGTCTTTATTAGCCTGCACAGTATGTCTCACAGTGTTGTCTCAACCACAATCCATCTGCAGATTGTTATCATTGGTTGATCAGAAGTGGGCTGTGCTGTCAGACAGTATCTGCTAGTATCTGCTCAATTACTGTAACAGTCTGGCCCTGACTTAACTCAATCTTCTCTCAAAAACAACATGGTTTCTGCGTTATTATATTACCCTTATGGAGATGCTCTCACTCCAATCCTCTACCTTTCTCTACTCTTCCCTAGCTTTACTCCTTTCTCCTGTTCCAGAGACCGAATAGCAAAGCTAACATCAAATCAATGCAGTTGTCTCACTGTGCCTAATTACTGGTGCCTGGATAAGCCCATGTACCTGCAGAGGGTGCTTGGTTGTCTGAAGGTGTTGCACAGCTTATACCCAGGCAAAATCCCAATGGCAGGAAGAGTTAGAGTATTTGGAATGGTATTCCCTTACAAAAAAAACATAGCTGTTTTCACATGTTGAGCTTAAATTTCACGTTAAACCATATTTTCACATGTATTACATTTAGAGTTAACATCTTAACACCACCTTTTCACATGTGAGGAGAATAACATGTTTTCACCTCAAATGTGAATTGCAGTTTCACATGTGAAATTTGTGGTTTCACATGTTAAAAATGTTCACATGTGAGAATCGGATAGAGTTCACATGTTAATCTGCTCTATTCAACGTGATCCGCTTTAGCCGACTTTTTCCACATTGTTATGTTACAGCCTTATTTTAAAATTGATTTTTACAAAAAATCCTCATCAATCTACACACAATACTCCATAATGAAAAAGCGAAAACAGGTTTTTAGAAATTTTTGCAAATGTATTACAAATTAAAAAAAATGGAAATACCTTATTTACATAAGTATTCAGACCCTTTGCTATGAGACTCGAAATTGAGCTCAGGTGCATCCTGTTTCCATTGATCATCCTTGAGATGTTTCTACAACTTAATTGGAGTCCACCTGTTGTAAATACAATTGATTTGACATTATTTGGAAAGGCACACACCTGTCTATATAAGATCCCTCAGTTAACAGTGCATGTCAGAGCAAAAATCAAGCCAAGAGGTCGAAGGAATTGTCCGTAGAGCTCCGAGACAGGATTGTGTCGAGGCACAGATCTGGGGAAGGGTACCAAAAAATGTCTGCAGCATTGAAGGTCCCCAAGAACAGAGTGGCCTCCATCATTCTTAAATGGAAGAAGTTTGGAACCACCAAGACTCTTCCTAGAGCTGGCCACCCGGCAAAACTGAGCAATCGGGAGAGAAGGGCCTTGGTCAGGAAGGTGACCAAGGTCACTCTGACAGAGCTCCAGAGTTCCTCTGTGGAGATGGGAGAACCTTCCAGTAGGACAACCATCTCTGCAGCACTCCACCAATCAGGCCTTTATGGTAGAGTGGCCAGACGGAAGCCACTCCTCAGTAAAAGGCTCATCACAGCCCGCTTGGAGTTTGCCAAAAGGCACCTAAAGGACTCTCAGACCATGAGAAACAGCATTCTCTGGTCTGATGAAACCAAGATTGATCTCTTTGGCCTGAATGCCAAGTGTCACGTCTGGAGGAAACCTGGCACCATCCCTACGGTAAAGCATGGTGGTGGCAGCATCATGCTGTGTAGATGTTTTTCAGCGGCAGGGACTGGGAGACTAGTCAGGAACGAGGGAAAGATGAACAGAGCAAAGTACAGAGAGATCCTTGAGGAAAAACTGCTCCAGAGCGCTCAGGACCTCAGACTGGGGCGAAAGTTCACCTTCCAACAGGACAACGACCCTAAGCACACAGCCAAGACAACGCAGGAGTGGCTTCGGGACAAGTCTCTGAATGTCCTTGAGTGGCTCAGCCAGAGCCTGGACTTGAACCCGATCTAACATCTCTGGAGAGACCTGAAAATAGCTGTGCAGCGATGCTCCCCATCCAACCTGATAGAGCTTGAGAGGATCTGCAAAGAAGAATGGGAGAAACTCCCCAAATACAGGTGTGCCAAGCTTGTAGCGTAATACCCAAGAAGACTCAAGGCTGTAATCGCTGCCAAAGGTGCTTCAACAAAGTACTGAGTAAAGGGTCTGAATACTTATGGAAATGTGATATTTCTGTTTTTTATTTTTAATACATTTGCAAAAATGTCAAAAAAACTGTTTTTACTTTGTCATTATGGGGTATTGTGATGAGGAAAAAAACGTTTAAATCCATTTTAGAATAAGGCTGTAACGTAACAAAATGTGCAAAATGTCAAGGGGTCTGAATACTTTCCGAATGCACTGTAGCAGTTGTTTTGACAGTTGTTTTGACAAAATGAATTTGCAGTTTCACATGAAAGAAAACTCTACATTTGCTCCAATTTTCATAAGTAAATGTAAACAAACACTGTAATTCCTAAACACATAGTTAAAACTATAATTTTGATATCATGGATGGTCAGTCTTTGCATCCATAGTGTATTCTATGGATTTGAGAGTGGTTGCATTTCTCCAGCCCCTTTCCTCAGCTTTCCACATTTTACATTTACATTTTAGTCATTTAGCAGACGCTCTTATCCAGAGCGACTTACAGTTAGTGAGTGCATACATTTTTCATTTTCCACCAATACTGTGACGGGAGAACTTTGTTAATGTTTGAATTAAGGATTGCCACGTTAAACACCTTTAAAAGAGTAAAAGTGTTATTATATGGCGCAGTCCTCTACTGAGTGAGTTACTTTTGTGCCATTACAGTTTTTTTCGATTTCTAACAAGCATTGTTCAATACTGCAGATACATTTGCAAAACTCTAAATACAGTTATCAAAACAACATGCAATTTGGCAATGCACATCCTACATGTCTCAAAAGCAAATCTTTCTACCAAATGAAAGCTAACAGTCTCTCACGACATGCACACTTTGTCATTCATAGTTTCATTTACATTTTAAGCATTTAGCAGACGCTCTTATCCAGAGTGACTTACAGTTAGTGAGTGCATACATTATTATTATTTAGTTTTTCATACTGGCCCCCCGTGGGAATCGAACCCACAACCCTGGCCTTGCAAACACCATGTTCTACCAACTGAGCTACACAGCTGCCGGTCATTCCCTCCCCTACCCTGGACCAATTGTGCGCCGCCCCATGGGTCTCCCGGTAACGGCCAGCTACGACAGAGCCTGGATTCGAACCAGGATCTCTAGTGGCACAGCTAGCACTGCGATGCAGTGCCTTAGACCACTGCGCCACTCGGGAGGATGACCTACAAAACTCTAAAAACAGCTACCACTTGAAAATGTGTCAATTTGTCTTAGATGAACCAACAGTCATTTTTACAAAAGAAGTGGCAAACCTGTACTGTACAGAATGTCCTGCAAGATATGTAAAGAAATTAAGCAGAAAGGCTGCAATATGCTTCAATACAATTTACTGTATTTTTGCTAATTACTGTATTTTGCTTTTTGCAGAGTAATTCCAAAATACACAAAAATAAATAATTCCAGTACTGTAAAACAAACAAAAAGTGCATACACACTATGAATATGCATAGCATATTGTCCAAATGAAACAGATATATAACAATGCTAGTGTAGTGTCTAAACAGTTTATGACTTTGCTGACGTTTGCAAATGGTGTGTTAGAGGAAGTTGACTCAGCTTGCGGAAGCATCTGGAAAGCATTACTATAGGGCCCCCTAAAAACAGAGAAAGTCTGTTATGTGGCGTCCTGGGATTGGTTTATGGGAAAACCACCCATATCATGTTACAGATTATAAATACCATGGTTGGAACAAAGGACGAGGAGGAACAACATATTAGAGATTGGGTCAGTTGTTCTCCAGATGTCTGCAGGAGTCTGTAAATTGACGCTGAAATCTTTGGTGTAATAAACTATTATAATCAAGGACAGTGTCAGCGGATTTCTTGTCATCACAGCATAATTAGCATCGTTATTTCGATACCACACTAGTCAACCCTGTCTGCTGCATTGGACCACAAGTTCTCATCCACATCACACCGTATGGCCTCTCGCGCAATACACCTGGGAAAGAATCTCTTTGCATGCCTGATCCATCCCTGGCAATCTTCTGCAGAGATATCCAGGCATCCTGCATTCATTGCATCCAAGAGTGACATTTGATAATGTGGATGGTGGTCATAAACTTTCAGCTCCATGAGGAAAATAATTATTCTATGGGGTTGAGGAAGGGAGAGTAAGGGGGAGGAAAAGTGACTCTCTGACTGCATGGGAGTGGTGAAATGCCACATTGTACAATACAATCACCCAGGTTTCCATATTTCTTCTGACTTGCCCTCTTTCTTCACCTGGCAAAGCCTTCCATAGAGGTTATCCATGAATGAAATGAGGCACTCTGTGTTGTATGGCCCAATTAGTGGTTTATGTAACAGCAATCCTTCAGAGGATATTTCGGTACACATTGTGATGTTGGCACCCCTCTGGCCCGGGACATTCACTGTTGCTCTTTTCCCAATCACATTCCTTCCACGTCGGCGTGTTTTGGCCATGTTAAAACCAGCCTCATCCACAAAGACGAACATGTGGGGTGTTGGCTTCAAGCTCCATGACACTCTAAAATATTGTAAATCCACAGGGCAACATAACAGTTATTCTATAACAGTAGTTTACATTACAGTATACTGTAACTGAAATCACTGCTGAGTGTGCAGTGCTCTGGTGGGTTTTGTTTACAGTAAAAACAGTACTGTATTACAGGATATAGACATCTTACCTGGACATATTGGTACCGGAGTTCCATGACACGATCAGAGTTCCTCTCAAAGGGAACAGTGTACACCTGCTTCATGCTGATATGATGCTTTGTCAAGACTTTAGCAATGGTTGTCGTGCTTACTCTTTCAACATTTTGAAATGTATTATTGTCTGCCAACACTCTCTCTTGAATTTCTCTGAGTTTTATGGCATTGTTGCTAATGACCATGTCAACAATTACAGCTTCCTGCTGAGCAGAGAAAATCCTACCTCTAGCCCTCCATTTGGTATCCGTTGGGTCCTAAAACAGAAATACAATTACCCACAAGTGGTTCGGAGAGCTTTTGCTCGATTTAATACTCTACAGTAATATTCAGTACAGTTAGATGCCCATGCAGAATGCATATCTTACCTGTTAGTTTGCTGGAAGGTTCTTATAATAGATTACACAGTTGAGCGTTGCAAATTTGGCTTCACTCTGAGACCAGCATCTCTCATTGATAGACCATGATTGACAACATGATCAATGATTGTAGCCCTAATCTCATCTGACACTACAACTCTGGGTCTTCCCCTCAGTCGTCTTCCACCACGGATACGTAATCCTCTGCCTCTCCCGGCAACTCTTCCACCTCTGTAAGCCACTACACGATCTCTGGCTGGGTCCATGTTTATGTAAAATATATTCCAAAGATGTCCCCTTTTGTAGAGATGGAAATGACATTAAAATGTAAAACACCTGGGTAGGTCTTCAGTTACGTAATGTAGAATGAAAATCAGCTGTGAATAATTAAGAGTTATTGTTATTTTTTTATTTTTTATTTTAGAATTTCTATTTTGCTTTTACTGTAGCAATGTAAAGAATTGCAGTCTAATTCAATTTTCAGTAGCTTTTGAACTTGAGTTTAACAGTTTTGATAAGGGTATTTTAACATTTGTAAAATGGTCTGTAGATACATAGAGTTTTGTTGGTAAATGTGTTTTTGTGAGACAAGTATTTATGTAATTTGAAAGATGTTGTCATTGAATGCATTTTGTGTCAAAGCAATGACAAATTATCCACAGGTTGCCACATAGTGTTGTTGTGATAACTGTATTTAGAGTTTTGCACATGTATCCGCATTATTGAACAATGCTTGTTAGCAATCGAAAAAACTCTAATAGCAAGCAAAACTTTGGAAGTCGAGAACCAAATTCTTAGTATTGCAAACAAAAAGAATGATATTGAAAGCAAAACATAAACCCAAAAAGATTGATAGCAAAACAAAATATTGCAAGGAAATAATTTTGAAATGTGAGTGCAAATGAATTGTAAATGCCCAAAAAAATGTTTTTAGTGAAACATTTGTTATGATATCGCAAAAAAAAAAATCCAGTTGCAAGTTTGGGCACCTTCAATCCAGAAACACAGCACCCTGCATCCCTCTGCTGGTTTGCATCTGAAGCTAAGCAGGGTTGGTCCCTTGATGGAAGACCAGATGTAGCTGAAAGTTGTAAAAAAGTTTCATGTGAATTTTTTTCGTAAGGGTTGGTATTCTGATGACAGTCCAGGTATCTTCCAGTAAGACAGCTGAAGTGTAATACATGTCTCTCTGTGTGCTGTTGGAAATCCTGCTCCTAATACCAGTGTTTGGGATAACAGTACATTTTGTTATCTCGTTCAGTGTGAGCATGTTTGAGTGTAGTCCCCTGTAGCTCAGTTGGTAGAGCATGGCGCTTGCAATGCCAGGGTTGTGGGTTTGTTACTCACGGGGGGCCAGTATGAAAATGTATGCACTTACTAACTGTAAGTAGCTCTGGATAAGAGCGTCTGTCACGATCGTCAGGGAGAGACCAATGCGCAGCGTGATGAACGAACATGTTTACTTTATTAAATTAAAGTGCACACACGAAACAACAAAACAATAAACGACTCGTGAAGTCCACGGTAACAATGACCGACAAGGAACAAGAACCCACAAACACAAAAGGAAAACAGACAGTATAAATATGGCTCCCAATCAGAGACAACCAGCCAACAGCTGACACTCGTTGCCTCTGATTGGGAGTCACTCAGGCAAACATAGAAATACACAACCTAGAACCCCCAACATAGAAATAGAACACATAGAATGAACACACCCCTGGCTCAACATATAGAGTCCCAGAGCCAGGGTGTGACAGTACCCCCCCCCCCTAAAGGCGCGGACTGCGACCGCGCCTCAATAAGAGCAAAACAGGGGAGGGCTGGGTGGGCATACCTCCTCGGCGGCGGTTCTGGCTCCGGCCTTGCCCACCACCCTCCAATAATCCCCCCATAGCGCCCCTGGTCCGGTCTGGCCCCGCTGGCTGGAGCTGACCTGAACGTAGCAGGAACGGCTAGCTTCAGCTCCGTTGTGGAGCAGTTGAGCGGTACCTGATTTGGCACCGATGACCCAGGCACGGGTTGTGCCGGACTGACGACGCGCACCCCTGGCTTGGTGCGTGAGGCAGGAACGGACCGGACCGGGCTGACGATGCGCACCCCTGGCTTGGTGCGTGGAGCAGCAACGGGCCGGACCGGGCTGACGATACGCATGGCGCACCCGGGCTCACCGGCTGACGAGTAGCAGGCTTGGTGCGTGGAGCAGCAACGGCCGGACCGACTCGCACCCCTGGCTTGGTGCGTGACGGAACGGGCTTACGGCACGACCGCACCCCTGCTTGGTGCGAGTAGCAGGAACGGGCTGGACAGGCTGACGACTCGCACCCCTGGCTTGGTGCGAGTAGCAGGAACGTTCTGGGACCAGGCTGACGACTCGCACCCCTGGCTTGGTGCGAGTGGCAGGAACAGGCCGGGCCGGGCTGGCGACTCGCACCCCTGGCTTGGTGCGAGTGGCAGGAACAGGCCGGGCCGGGCTGGCGACGCACACCGTAGGCTTGGTGCGAGTGGCAGGAACAGGCCGGGCCGGGCTGGCGACGCACACCGTAGGCTTGATGCGAGTGGCAGGAACAGGCCGGGCCGGGCTGGCGACGCGCACCGTAGACTTGGTGCGTGGAGCAGGGACAGGCCGGGCTGGGCTGGCGACGCACCCCGTAGGCTTGGTGCGTGGAGCAGGGACAGGCCCCGGGCTGGGCTGGCGACGCACACCGTAGGCTTGGTGCGTGGAGCAGGGACAGGCCGAACCGGGCTGTGGAGACGGATAGGAGACCTGGAGTGAAGAGCGGCCACAACCCGTCCTGGCTGAATGCCTACCCTCACACACTCTGTGTGAGGCATCCGCACAGGACGTACAGGGCTGTGTACCCGTACTGGCATAACAGCACGTGACACTGGAGCAGGATATCCGGGACCGCGGAGAGGCATTGGAGACCACGAGCGTTGAGCCGGCACACTCCGTCCTGGCTGCATACCCCCCTTCGCACGACACGTGCGGGGTGCTCGCACAGGACGTACAGGACTATGCCGGACCACTCGTGGCACAGTACGCCGCTCCGCATACCGCGGAACCTGCCCCGTCCCATGCTGCCATGTCTGAGTACGGGAAGTTTGGTTCCGCTCTCCATCCATCCAGGCTCCGCCAACCTGCCTTCTGGCCCCCCTAACCCGGTGGCCTCCTCTCCAAATCACCCTGTGGCAGCCTCCTGCTGCCCAGCCGCCCATGCCGTGTGCCCCCCCCCTAAAAATTTTTTTGGGTTGCCTCTCGTCCGTCCGACGATGGCACTGCTGACGCCGCTGCTCCTCTCTCGCCAGGGCCTTAATCCTAGCCCAAGGTCCCTTGCCCCCGAGCATGTCCTCCCAGGACCACGATTTGCCCACCTGGGCCATCGCCAACCTCTCCATCTCCTTACCCGGCGCTTCCTCCCATGTCCAGTCTGCCTGCTCCTGGACACGCTGCTTGGTCCTTTTATGGTGGGTTCTTCTGTCACGCTCGTCTACGGAGGAGGACCAAGGCGCAGCGTTGAAGGCAAACATCTTCTTTATTTAATAAATGATCACACGATCAAAACAACAAAACGAAACCGTGACGTCCCTGGTTACATACACCAACCAACACGGAACAAGAAACCACCAACACAAAGTGAAAGACAGACAGTTAAATATGGCTCCCAATCAGAGACAACCAGCTGACACTCGTTGCCTCTGATTGGGAGTCACTCAGGCCAACATAGAAATACAAACATAGAATTACACACCCTGGCTCAACATAACAGTGTGCCCAGAGCCATGGCGTGACAGTACCCCCCCCAAAGGCGCGGACTCCGACCGCGCCAACTAAATACCACAGGGGAGGGACCGGGTGGGCACTCCGCTAGGCGGCGGATCCGGCTCCGGGCATGATCCCCACTCCTTCTCTAACCCCCAAAGTACCCCTGGTCCGATCTGGCCCTGCTGACCAGAGCTGAACTGAACACTGGTGGAGCGGATTGCTCTAGCTCCGGCGTGACGCAGCACCTGACCGGTGCCGGACCCGCCACCGGTGGAACAGGCACGGGCCGTGCCGGACTGACGACGCACACCACTGGCTTGGTGTGGGGAGCAGGAGCGGGCCGAGCCGGGCTGACGAAACACACCACTGACTTGGTGCGGGGAGCAGGAGCGGGCCGGACCGGGCTGACGAAGCTCACCACTGACTTGGTGCGGGGAGCAGGAACGGGCCGTGCCGGGCTGACGACGCGCACCACTGACTTGGTGCGGGGAGCAGGAACGGGCCGGACAGGGCTGACGAAACGCACCACAGACTTGGTGCGGGGAGCAGGAATGGGCCGGACTGGACTGGCGACGCGCACCACAGACTTGGTGCGGAGAGCAGGAACGGGCCGGACAGGGCTGGCGACGCGCCCCACAGACTTGGTGCGGAGAGCAGGAACGGGCCGGACAGGGCTGACGAAACGCACCACTGACTTGGTGCGGGGAGCAGGAATGGGCCGGGCCGAGCTGGCGATGCGCACCGTAGACTTGGTGCGAGTGGCAGGAACAGGCCGGACCGTACTGGGAACACACACCACTGGCCCTACGTGGGGATCAGGAACAGGCCGGACCGGACTGGCAACACACGCCAGTACCTCTCGCCGTGCCTCTACATCTTCCACCCCCTCTTCGACCAGTGGCCCCCGTAACCTGGCGGCCTCCTCTGCCAATCCGCTGGGCCGCTCTGCCGCGGTCTCCTGCTGGCCCGTCGTCCACGGCGTTAGCCCCCCCTAAAAATTTTCTGGGCTTCACTCCTACCCATGGCCAAGGTCTCCATGTCCCTCGCCAGCCGTTCGCCCTTCTGCCACAATGTCAAGCCCCTCTCCTCCTCATCCGGCTTGACCCAGTCGAGGAGGCGAAGGAGATCTGTTAGAGATCTCCCTGGCGATGGCTCCCATGTCCAGTCTGCCTGCTCCTGGACACGCTGCTTGGTCCTTTTATGGTGAGTTCTTCTGTCACGCTCGTCTACGGAGGAGGACCAAGGTGCAGCGTTGAAGGCAAACATCTTCTTTATTTAATAAATGATCACACGATCAAAACAACAAAACGAAACCGTGACGTCCCTGGTTACATACACCAACCAACACGGAACAAGAAACCACCAACACAAAGTGAAAGACAGACAGTTAAATATGGCTCCCAATCAGAGACAACCAGCTGACACTCGTTGCCTCTGATTGGGAGTCACTCAGGCCAACATAGAAATACAAACATAGAATTACACACCCTGGCTCAACATAACAGTGTCCCCAGAGCCAGGGCGTGACAGCGTCTGCTAAATGACTAAAATGTAATGTGTTTGTGAGGCAGGAGAGATTCTCTCTCCGTGTTTTTGGTTTCACTATACTTGTGGGGACCTGAAGTCCTCACAAGGAGAGTAAAACAAGGAACATTTCACCGGTCCTCACAAGGAAATTTAGGGCAGTGGAGGCTCCTCAGAGGAGGAAGGGGAGGACCATCCTCCTCAGTGAATTTCAGAAAAAGAAAACTAGTGAAACATTAAAAAAGCTAGCTTCTGTCCTCCTCTGGGTACATTGACTTCAATACCAAACCTAGGAGGCTCGTGGTTCTCATCCGCTTCCATAGACTTACACAGGAATTATGACAACTTGAATGGGAATTGTTTGGTCCCCGCAAGGATAGTAAAACAAAGTGTGTGTGTGTGTTAGGATTTACTATTCTTGTGGGGGACCAGAAGTCCTCACAAAGATAGTAAAACAAGGAAAATGTCGCTGTTCCCCTCAATGAAATCGCAATTTTAGGCATAGGGGTTAGGTTTAGGGTTAGGGTGACAATTAGGGTTAGGGCTAGAATTAGGGTTAAAGTTAGGGGTTAGGGTTAGGAGGTAAGGTTTAGGTTTAGGTTTGGGGTTAGGGTTAGGTTAAGGGTTAGGGTTAGGGGTTAGGGAAAATTGGATTTTGAATGGCAATCAATTGTCTGGTCCTCATAAGGATAGTAAAACAAACGTGTGTGTGTGAGGCAGGAAGGATTGTGTGCGTCAGTGTGTGTCAAGTGATTTCTGTTCTATCCCTGGCGTTGTTTTCCTTTTCCTTAACACATCCCCAGTCACCCAGGTGTCCAGGTATACCCTGGCATTTAGCCTGTTATGGAAATGTGGAGTGGTACTTCCTGCAGGCTAGTTGAATTTCCAGTAATTTCACTGGCCGCAGAGTCCGTCCACTCCATTGGTCGAGGATGCTCTGCAGGATGTTATGTAACGCAGAGAATGTACAATATGTCCAGAGATCTCTCCAATAGATAACAGGTATAAAGCTGCTGTGTTTTGAGACAGTAGTTTTATTGGGCTGTATGATTTTGAGATTGATTTGTGGCATATTGGGACTAGAGGTCATTTTGATTTAAAAAGTATTTTGAAGCTGCCATATCTTTTTATGTCGACTGTTTGTCTCAAGTACCTTGAGGGCATTATTCAAATGTAACATTTATCTTGCTGGGAGTGTTGTGATGTGTTTATATGTTGTGTGTTTATCTGTGCATTTGTGTATGTGTGTGTGTGTGTGTGTGTGTGTGTGTGTGTGTGTGTGTGTGTGTGTGTGTGTGTGTGTGTGTGTGTGTGTGTGTAATAAACAAAGACAGTGTGCCCTGCAATCGATGTGAGGTGATCTGAGGCCATGGTCAACTTTACCTCACTCACATAAAGATTCTGCCAGAATCACATGCACCCCTCCTCCTACACACATATTGCATCCCAAATGGCACCCTATTCCTATATAGTGCACTACTTTTGACCAGGTATATCAGCCTGGACTCAGGAGTAAAAATCCAGGACACCCAAATTAGTGTGGTATGTCATGTTTGGTATGGTATGTATTCATTTGTGGATGTCCATCATCCATTTCGTATGATATGTTACGAATTACAATTCATATGATATGTTACGAATTATAATTCGTACAATTTTGTCACGATTTTGCAGTACGAATGATATGTTACGAATTACGATCTGTTGTGGCTAACATTGGCTAGGTGGCTAACACTAACGTTAGCTAAGTGGCTAACATTAGCTAGGCTAGGGGTTAAGGTTAGGGTTAAGGTTAGGGTTAGGAGTTAGGTTAAATGGTTAAGGTTAGGGTTAGGGGAAGGGTTAGCTAACATGCTAAGTAGGTGCAAAGTAGCTAAAAAGTAGTAAGTATAGTAGTTGCAAAGTTGCTAATTAGCTAAAATGCTAAAGTTGTCCGTAGTAAGACACAAACACGCAACCTTTGGGTTTCTAGATGTTAGCGTTATACAACTACCCATCCAACTCGATCAACCACCCTCCTTTTGTTTTTGCCGTAAGTAACCTTCTGTCTTATGTAACCATACCAAACGTAACATATCATACTAATTAGAGTCTCACAGATTTTCATTTACTATGTTACGTCTAGTCAATGAGACCAGTAATGCACTACTACTTTCTCTGTAAGAGTAGATTTGCATTGATCTGGTTTATATGGGGGTTTTCTAGTAATTTCTTGGCTGTTTCCATTTGGTATGGCTTAGCTTTCGGTTCTTCATCTAGCCTTAATCAGAGCTGAAGTATGGGAGGTTCAGCCAAGTTCAAGCTCCAATTTAGAGGAGCAATGGAAAGAAAGTGTATTTTCACAACCATTGAATCATATGTTTTGACCATGACAGTTTACAATCTAAGGTAATACCAAGTAATTTTGTCACCTCAACTTGCTCAACAGCCACACCATTCATTACCAGATTCAGCTGAGGTCTAGAACTTTGGGAATGATTTTGTACCAAATACAATGCTCTTAGTTTTAGAGATATTCAGGACCAGTTTATTACTGGCCATCCATTCTAAAACTGACTGCACCCATTAGGGATAAGCCTCCATCACTGCAGGGCAGACAGGCTCCCAGATTGCAATGGTGACTGTCGTGTTGTTGGAGGGTGCGTGTGTGTGTGTGCGTACATGCGTGCGTGAGAGAGAGAGAGTGAGAGAGAGAGAGAGAGAGAGCTCTCTTTCCTTCCTCCCCCCATATGGTGTGTGTGTGTGTGAAGCAGTGGCGGTCGGTGCTATTTAAGATGAGGGAGGATGATACATCTTATTTCTATTACAGCATATTGGATGACTGCCATTCATATTCCACTGACCCAGCTCAATGTAACATTGATAGGTTTAGGCTACTACATGATACTAGCCTATGAGTGAAAATGTACAACGTATGTGAACAGGTCGAGAGAATTTTGAGTAATCAAGGTGACAGACTGTGACACATTCAATACCGCCTTGCACAGTCTTGCTTGCTTCTAACTGATCTAGGGTGTAATCATTAGTCCAACACAGTTGCAAATGTGAGTTTCTATTGGACAAATTCAGGTATGTTTATCCCTGTTTATTTCCGTTTGCTTCCGTTTAAGAAATGTTTCTCAACAGAATCGGCGGAATGAATACACCCCTGATCACACGCAAACACAGTTCACTTTCATAGCAGCCACATAGAAACAGCAGGATCACTTTGCTAATTGTATATATAATTCCTTCTCGCAACTATCTACATGCTCTCCTCCTCTCACCTTTTCCCTTCACTTGTGGACTTTCAGTGCACAACACATCAGCTGTCTGTGACCAGGCGAAAAAAACCTTTCCAAGCCAAACCTTCATATCATGACCCGCTAACCGCTACACACAGCCTACATTGTTGTCATGTCATGTCAACATAGCTACTAGACCTAACGCGTTAGCAAACCCACTACAATCATGCAGTACATTGTACAGTCAGCAAGCCATTTAGCAGTTACACCGGCGGGCACAGGTGGCAATAAATTAATACAACCAAAAGCTTACCTTGACTTGGAAGAGTTCCAGTGTTGGATAGCCATAGCCAGCTAGCTAACATTGCATCCTTCTCTGTTTGAGCTGGGTGTTTGAGTAGGCTAAACTAGCAAGCTGCATTCGCTAGCTAAGTGAAAATGAAAGTTAAAAAAAATATGTATCTCTCTCTCTCTCTCTCTCTCTCTCTCTCTTCTCCTTAATTTTGGAAGACATTTTTAAACTATTGTCTTTCTCTCTCTTTGAGTCAACTACTCACCACATTTTATGCACTGCAGTGCTAGCTAGCTGTAGCTTATACTTTCAGTTCTAGATTAATTCTCTGATCTTTTGATTGGGTGGACACCATGTCAGTTCATGCTGCAAGAACTCTGATAGGATGGAATACATCCTCCGGAAGTTGTCATAATTACTGTGTAAGTCTATGGAAGGGGGAGAACCATGAGCCTCCTAGGTTTTGTATTGAAGTCAATGTACCCAGAGGACAGAAGCTAGCTGTCCTCCGGCTACACCATGGTGCTACCATACAGAGTGCTGCTGAGGCTACTGTAGACCTTCATTGCAAATCAGTGTGTGTTATCAATTATTTGGTGACATGAATATATTTAGTATAGTTTTTATCTTAAACAATTGTTTTTAGAAAAACCTTTTTTTTTTTTCACTGAGGAGGATGGTGTTCCCCCTTCCTCCTCTGAGGAGCCTCCACTAGTGTGAAGTGCATGTTTATATGTGACATCTCTCCCTTCCTCCTACTTCTTCACTCTCATGATTCATTCAGACTCACACTGACAGGTTGTACACTTCAGCAAGCAATTGTTTAAAAAGGAACTAAACCGGAAAACCAAAACCTGGTTGAAAACGGCCTATGGTAGTAGTCATATCTATTCTAGTCCCAAAATTGACAGAAAAGTGTAAATAGGATAACTTTGGTCATAAAATCAATATTTTAAAATACGAGTATGTCTGAGATTTTGGGGATCGATGATGTCTCTGCTTTCCTTGGCATATTTGAGGGTTGTGTTTGATTGCAAGTAATTCCCACTAACACGTGGGTGTTAGTTCATATATTCTCTCTCGGAACGCACACTGACCATGGTAAAGGTAGTTCAATGTTGAATATCTCTATGTGGCTAGTTAGTGACCATCAATAAATTACACAATGTACATACATGGGACAATATTTTAAAATGTTCAATAGCTCAAAATTTCAATGGCTTAAAAACCCCAAACCAATTGTAAAAATGTATATACACTACCGGTCAAAAGTTTTAGAACACCTCAATTTTTCCAGTTTTTATTGAAATTCACACAGCTTAATGTCTTAATGTACTCTGAAATTAAAGCATAGAACAAATAAACAATTGGAGACAAAAAATAAATAATGGAATCATTTTGTTTAACAAAATGTAATCTATATTTTTTGGCTCATCAAAGTAGCCACCTTTTGCAGACATATAACAGCCGAACACACTCGTGGCATTCTTTCTACAATGGAATTCAAATATTGTTTGGAAAGTTATTCTGAACACTGTTGCAGAAGTTCCCACAAATGTGTTGTACTTGTAGGTTGCTTTGCTTCACCCCTTCTGCCCGGTTCATCCCAAACCAGCTGGATGGGGTTTAAAGTCTGGAGACTGTGCTGGCCATTCCATGATTTGAAGCCTACCGTCTTGTTATTTTCTTCTAAGGTAGTTCTGACATAGCCTGGAGGTATGTTCTGGGTCATTATCATGCTGTAGGATGAACCCCTGACCCAACTAGGTGTACACCAGAGGTTATTGCATGGTGCTGCAAAATGCTGTGGTAGCTGTCCACGACTCTGGATCCAGCAAAAGAGCCCCAGACCATCACACTTCCTCCTACATGTTTGACAGTTGGGTGGTCACACACTAAAGAACCATCCTTTCGCCTACTCGACGGCGTACAAAAACCCTGCGTGATGAACCGAAGATATCACATTTTGATTAATCAGTCCATAAGATCTTCTTCCAGTCTTCAGTAGTACACTGGAGGTGTTTCATGGCCCAGGCAAGGCTCTTTTTCTTATTTTGCCATCTTAGCAATGGCTTTCTTACTGCCACATGACCTGTCAAACCTGCAGCTCGAAGTCTTCTCTTCACAGTTGAAACTGAGACTTGTTTACTTCGACCAGTGTTAAGCTGTGCTTGATCTATCACGCAAGCTGTTGACTCTCAGACTCTTCTGACTCTGTTGTGGCTTTGGGTCTGCCAGACCTCTTCCTGTCAGAGTTTCCCCCAGTTTTCCAAGTACCTTTTGATGGTGTAGGAAACTGTACTCACTGACACCTAGGCTTTTCTTTGCAATCTCTCTAAAGAAAAGACCTACACTTTTAAGGTTTATTTATAGTGGTCTGTCTGTCTTCCTTTGTTAATTGCCTTTTCCTCGCCATTATGATAGCAATATACTACTTCCTGCAGTACAATACTGTCCAAATAATGCTTAAGAGGGTGTAGTAACACAGTCTGTTCCAACACTGCTTTTATACAGACAGAGGGGTTTGTAAATAATCAACAAAAGTTGGAAACACCTGTAGGAATGTGTTAGCATCAACTTTCAAGGCTTAATTTACTTCCATTGCTGCAGAACAGCTGTAAGTTGTTAACCCATTGACTTTGTTCGCTGAAAAATGCCTTTTTTTATAATTCTGAAATGTACAAATGAACTGCTTAAATTTTCAATAAAAAAACGTTTGACCAGTAGTGTATATAAAATAATGAAAGCATTTAATAAGAAAACTAAAAGGTGTGCAACATGAAAATATTGTCCTGTGTACATTGTATAATTTATTAACGGTCCCTAAATCCCCATAGAGATATCCAACATCGAACTAACTTTACCATGGTCGCACACTGGCTGAAGCTAATTCGCTAAAGTTGCTAGCTTGCTAGTTACTTCCAACCACAAATGAGAGAACGCCTCACTCTGACCATTTTGCTTTCCCTAGCAGAGCTGGTTAGACCGTTTACAAGTTATATCAACCTGGTCTCAGAGCATTTAGAATTATTCTGTACGTAAATCCGGGGACACTCCATTTAGTATTATATGTTACGTTTTCGTATGGTATGTATTAATTTTGGATGTCCATCACCCATTTTGTATTATTATGTTACAAATTCGCAAAACGTAGAGGTCTTGTGGATGTGGTTGCTCAGCCAGGCACACATCCCTTTGTAAACACACTGATGTGATGGCCGTTCAATCTTCCTCTCTGTGTGACAGCAACACATCAATCTACAGGAGAAATTGAATAACTCGACTCCCTCCCACCTCCACCAAAATTGGTGACATTACAGCAAAATATGTAAGTGTGTGTGTGTGTGTTTCTGTGTCTGTGTCTGTGTGTAGTGTATGGATGTGTTGAGAAAGTTTGCTTAATTAACTATAATTCCAATGCAGCTACGTTTAAAAAAAAAATCATTCTTGTGATTAAAGTACATACCGTGCCTAGTGAAAGTCTACACATCCCTTCGACAGTCTTCACATTTTGCTGCCTTAAAATGTTGTGCAAGGTTGGTAGAATCTTATTCAAAATTATTCACAGCTGAATTGGCTGCCAAAGGTGCTTCCAACAAGTATTAACTCTGGGGTGTGAAGATATATATGCAATCATTACATCCTAATTGTCACGGATCCCCCCGGTGCTGCTGCTCATTCCGTTCACCAGTTTCCGGAGGTCTACGTCACTGGCCTTCTAGGCGTCACTGACATGGATCATTACCACCAACCCCGGACAGCCTTGTCCTCATTACGCACACCTGGTTCCCATTCCCCCTGATTAGTATGTGTATATATGTGCCCTCTGTTCCCCATTGTCCTTGTCAATTATTTGTCCCATGTCCGTTGGTCTCGTGAGTACCGTGTATTGTGCTCTGGTTGTTTACGGGTCTCGTGTCGAGGTTACACCTCGCTCTTTGTTGGGTTACATCCCTTTTGTGTGTATATATATATACGTGTTTGTGTTTGGGTGGAGTAATACAACCCCTAATACATATTCTTGGCGCCTGTCTTCAAAATCATTATACCATTTTATATTTCTTAGTAATTTGGAGAATTTTCTATAATTTTTATTCCACTGAAAATGTGTGGTGTAGGTTTGTGTAGATCGAAGAAATAATAAAATGTAACTCTTTTTTCGATTGAATTTTAAGGGCGGCAAAATGTGAATAGACTGTGCGAGGTGTGTGTAGACTTTCACTAGCAACTGTATCTCTCCCCATTATCAAAGCAAGGACTGAAGCTTGTGGGAGGAAGGCAGTGGTTTGCATTAGTCAAGACAAACAAGACTAAATGGAGACTGTTCCTTTTTTCTCAACTGTGCTGTATTCTTCACCATGCTAAAGATGCATCCCAATTAAAGATGGGAAAAAACGGTCAAAGTATTGTACTAAATAGGAATAGGTGCCTTTGGGATGCATAAAACAAGTATTCATGCAAAAAGTATTTTAACAAAGAATGGAGGTGGTATCTCTGGAGAAGATCGTTAAACTAAGATCATCTCTGACAAATCCTGAATCAAGATATCAAAAACCAGGGCAGGAATGGATTGGAGCACGGACGAAAAAAAGTAAAAGAATCTCCTTATTTTTAGCACGTAGCGAGTTTCACAGACCTTAAAGTAAGCAAAAACTTTTGAGGCAGATGATAATAATGTGTAATGAAGCCATAGATCCAGAGTATCTTCTAGCTTGATTTCGCAGTCTCTCGCGCTAATCGCTGCAACTCCATGTCACTCATTGTCATGCCAACCATGTATCTTTCAGTCAGAGCGTTTACATCAGCCCTCTAATAGTGAGATGACTAGTGAAAATACAGATGAAAGGATCTTAAGTTGAGCCAGTTGCTACGCAAACGGATAAATAACCTGCTCAACAGGAATGTGAATCAACACTATTTAAAGAAAACGATAAGGGAATGACAAAAACAGTGATTGGAAAAATGATACATTTTCATAGGGAAAATTAAAAACAGAAATTGTTCAAAGTGACAAAAAAAACACAAAGAAATCCTTTTTTAATCTCAAATGCACTTAAAATTAACATGTTTCTTACTGCAGAAGTTCTCCTCACAGGGTCGAAACAAATGAGACGGACTACTCTGTAAAACAAAAGTAAACAAAAGCTCTTGTGGTGGGTCAATCGAAAATATCAAAAGTTCACTACATATGTCATCTTAAAAAAAGTGCCATATGGTCTGTGACCAGGCATATTAAGAGTGTATTGTAATCACTCTTCTGAAGCTGTTAATTGAGCTCAAGAAAAAACGTTCACATTGGCCCCTTCCTCTATTAAAAAATAATAGAGGCGTTTCTATTCAAATGTTTGTATGTGATTTTGGGTGAAAAAAAAAAATAAAAAAACTGAAAAAACGAAAAATGGAAAGGGAGTGTAAGGAAAGTTTAACGTGTGTAAGAAACTATGAGATACAACACTAAAAAAACTTACAGAAGACTTTTAAAGCTGCTAATGAAAAGGTTGATTCGTGGTGATCCAAAGTTAAAAGTCTCTAGCCAAAAAAACTGAGGGCGAACGAAAAGAATAAGAAGGAATCAAATACCAGAGCTAGAATAATAAGCTCAACGCAGTGCCTTAACAGGCGATAACCACAACAAAAAAAAAAAGACATCGTTCCCCCTGAAAAAAAACGGATTGATCAAAAAAGAATCCTCCCTTTGTGGCGTTGGTGCGAAATTAGGGCTTGACAAAGTGGGAAAATGTAACTTCATACATCCATTGATCTGACCCCTCTGACTCATAGGAGTGCGAAATCCCACTGGGAGAAAATAAAAAAAACAAGTAAAAAAAAAAAAAAGCCAAATAGCACCCCATCCCCTTATAGTGCAAAATCTTTAAGACAGAGCCCTCTGGCCATTTTGGGATGCAGACATGACTAATCACGCCCAAAAGCTAAAAACAAATGACTCTCTGGTCCCTGAAAGAAAAAAGAAAGACCAGCTCCTCTTTTCTTTTCTCAAGTCTGTCCTCCTCCCTTGCTCTCTCCTTTTCCAAAAAAAAAAACTCCAAGAAGAAAATCGGAGGAGTAAAAGGAAAAAAAGATTTCAAAGAAAAAAAAAAAACTTTAAGTCTGCCATTGGACTTTATCATGGAGAAAATCGAAAAGAGAGAAGTCTTGTGACTAGAAAGTATATCCTAAAAACGTGTATATAACCTTATTCTCTTCAAGAAGACATGGGCATCACGACCAAGAGAAAACAGAGTGTTCTAAATAAATGGTAATCTGTTTAGGCGATTGCTGCCTAAGGCAGCTCAATGCCCGTCTGTGCAAGGGGATGGACACTCACTCCTTCCATCGCACTGTATCATCTCACTCCCACATCCAAGCCAACTTAGGCTCCCACAAGGCCAGTCCATCACCAGTGAAGTCATACTGTTCTTTTTTCTCACTGTCTGACATTCCCATGCTAAAGATGGAACCCACATTCCCTATTTGGCCCTGGTTCAAAAGTAGTGACTCCACTATTAGGGAATAGGGTGCCATTTGGGGATGAAGACTCTGTGTTTCTGCTCCTGGTATTTTTAGCACAGTGAGCTCATTATCTCTGAGACTGGTCTGACCTCACTCTGTTCAGACAGTTATGAATAAGTTTTCAAATAAGGAGCAGCTTAGATGGAGCACAGGACAGGTCAACAACCTATTGAATGGTAAAAACAAACGAGTATCGATATAACCTAATGAGTTATTCTTTTGATGACTGATAGACCATGTACTGCCCTCATTATGAATAGCTAACAAATAGTTAATTGCATTTTTGACTGTATTTCTTAGCTAGTAGATGTTGCCCGTTCCATGGAAACTAGAATATAAACCAACGGGAGTCTGCAGGTACAACCATGTATTATCGAGTCTCTAATGTGATATTTTACTTAGTGTTTTACAGATAAGGTCTTAATTTGAGAGGGTATGGTATGCATTCAGAATGATATTGATGTATACATGCCACAATTGTGTATCACAATGTTATGGGGGTTTAATTAATGGAAATTTTTGTGGGCGTGTTGTGTGTGGTTCATGTGGTGACCATTGACACTGAAATTGCCAAAAAAAAAAAACGATTAAAAACCTTTTTAATATCACATGTAATATCCAAATTAAATGTGTTGTTTGAAACCAGTAAAGTTCTCCTGCAACAGGGTGACCAAATGCCCAGACAAGTTCTTTATATGAAAAGTCCTTCCTATCATTTGTCTTTCAGTATATTCAGTCACTTCCTTTTTCTGTCTCTCTCATAGTTTGATGTGGTCTGTGATCCATAAGATTATAGTGTATTGAAACCATCTTCTGATGCGTCCCAAATTGAGCTCATCCTATTCACATTGCCCTTCCTCAAAAGTAATGCAGGCTATAGGAATAGGGTTCCTAGTGGGATTGCATGCAAATCCTGTCATGAGACGCTCACGGTCAGCATTCATCCCTGCGTAATTGTGCCGGCGATGAGTTGTCCTCATGGTTACGGACTCTTAGGCTTCTTGAGGGCAGAGGGGTGTGGAATGCGATGGGGACAGGGGCTGGTGTGGGAGGCAGCTGCGGTCTCCAGTGAGGAATGGGGTACCAGAGGTTCAAGATCCCACACCTTCAAGGCCTTGAGCTGCAGCCGGCCTGCAGCCAAGCTGGGGCCTGGAGGAGCCCTGATCGATCCTGCAGCTTGAGAGGTCCGGTGGTCCAGTACTGCAGGCCTTCTCAGAGTGCTGGAAGCTCACATCAGAACCATATCCTCTTAGGTCCTCTCTTCCCAGATGAGTGCTCAATCCCACTGAAGCTGTACTGGGCAACCTGGATTGCCAAATCCGCCCCGCTCTCCGTCCTAGTGTTGATGCCGTCCACAGAGAAGAACCTGGCACGTCGGGGCGGCACCGTGGCTCTCGCCCAGCGTGGGGTGGAGATGGGCGAAGGCAGTGAGGACTTCTCACATCGTGCTCCTTGACGCTGTAGGGTGCCAGTGTGGACTCTCGAAAGTTCTGTTGAACTGGTGAGTGTCTCACCCTTTGCCACTATCCCTCCTCTCAGAGACATTCGACGGGCAGGAAGCGTGGGCCCCACCACACCTTCTCCTCAGTGTAGGCGTCCCGCCGTCCTGTACCGTCATACTTACTGAGAGAGGAGAAAGAGTTGAAACTCAGCGCTCTAGTGCTTCGACTTAGGCACACAAACCCAGTGTTCTAAATAACCCTGTACTAACGGTGCATTTTAATAAATATGATGAAAAATGTCTGTGTGTGTTTTGTTTACCGATCAAAGACAATAGGTGCGAGTCCGAAAGGAAAAAATGAAGTAGTCAAACCAACCTCCTCCGCTTATCCTCCACTCCCAAAACTCCCTCCATCCCACCTTCTTTTTCCTCTTGTCTTCCACTCTCAGCAGTGTGGAAACTATTCAGTCTTTGAATGCGTCTGATCAGCAGTGAGAAAAGCAATTTTCCCCAACAGACCTGCGTTTTGGCATTAAGACTCTCCCTCACTCTACCAGTATCGAGGAAAGAGCATTTAAATACTGTCTGCGTCACTCTGTTCAAAGGGTCTGGAAGTGTTTCACTCTGACTGATCGTAAAAATAGGCCCACAGCACTGACTCTACTCATCGTAAAAACGTTTTCCCTTATACAGTTGACGCGGAAAAAAAGTATTATAACCTACTGCCATCCACTTGTGCAAGTTCTCCCAAAATACAAAGATGAGAGTAGGCCTGTAATTTTCATCATATGTACATGTTCCCGTTGATGGAACTATGACATAGACAAATTGATTGCAGAAAAATCCACGAATTACAATTGTAGGATATTTTAAATTGATTTAAAACTGCGAGAGGGGTATGTAGTGCATTCAGAATAGTATTGATGGTCAACATGCACAATTTGTGCAAGCATTTCTGGGTGATGATGGACAGATGAGCGTGTAACTTCTGTCTTTAGATGCCTCCTCTGCTCAGTATGAACACTGCGCTATACTGTACCCAAATGGCACAGTAATTCCGATTCAACGTATGTGTTTGATCAACGTATAAAAGAGTGATACCCACGTCCATCATACCTTTTTTCAGTCACACCTCCAAAACGTCCACTATGCCAATCACCTTCAAAGAGCTGTCTCTCCATAGTTTGATGTGTTGACACAGAGAATTGTAGACCTGCACCAGGCTGGGAAGAAATGAACACTGCAATTCCTGGTAGACAGCTTGTGCCACTATATAGAGAATAGGGTTCAACTTGTGAGGCATGCAATTATTAGGAAATGGAAGACATACAGCCACTGATAATCTCCCTCGTATCTGGGGCTGCCACGTGTCCTCTGATCTCACCCTCGTGGGGTCAAAATGATCCAGAACGGTGATGCAAAATCCCCGAGGAACCACACAACGGGGGACCTAGCTGAATGACCTGCAGAGAGCTGGGACCAAAGTAACAAAGCCTACCTCAGTAACCCACTTGATCGCCACCAGGGACTCCAATCCTGTAGTGCGCAGAACGTGGATCCCCCCCTGGCTGCAAGCCATTACATGTCCAGAGCCCGTACTGAAAGTTTTCTCAGAGTGGCGAATTTGGAGTTCCAGAATAGGACCTTCCTCTGAATTCCTATAGTCATTATGAACACATCCTCTGAACTTTTCTGGTAAAACTGGCAACTCCGTCGTGTCCTCTGGAGGACAAAGAATGCTGAATTGCAGTCCAAAGAAGCACCATACCTACTGTAAGCCTCGGGGTGGAGAACATCAGCTTTGGGCTTTGGTGGTAGTTTTTTTTTTTTTTAGGATTCTTCTCAAAGTGCTCCAGGACGACTGTATCGTGTAAAGGAAAAAAACTGAAATGGGCCATGTATCTGTGAATTTTTGATCTGAGAACCTCCTTCCTCCAGGCAGAGGCATGACAGAAGCGGTGGCTGGTCTTTCAGCATGAACAAGTATCCACAACCGCGAGCCTGCCCGGGCAAACCCTTAGAGAGTGGCTCAATAGAAGTGATTTTCAAGGTCCTGAGTGGCCTAGCCAGTCCCTCCAGGTCTCAAAATACCCCTGTAGAAAATTCTTTGGAGGAGTTGATTAGTCTGTTTCCCAGCGACAAGCCCCATCAACATCACTGCTGCTAGAGGAATCTGCTGGAGGAATGGCCAAAATAACCAGCAAACGCTTGTCTAAAACCTTTGTGAAGATTACAGAAAACGTTTGACCTTTGTCATTGCCACAAAAGGTATTATACATAAGTATGAGACCATTTTGTTATTGACCAGAATACTTATTTTCCCCTCATAATTTGCAATAAAATTCATTAAAAATCTACATGTGCTTTTCGGAAAAAAAAATCCTCATTTTAGTCAGTCTAGTTGACGTGTACCTATGATGCGCCCGTACAGGCCGCTCCTCATCTTTTTAAGTGGGAGAACTTGCCACATTGGTGTGGCTGCCTAAATACTTTTTCCCCCACTGTAGGTTTGTGCTAGGCTGTCCCTGAAGACAAACAGACAGAGATATTGCACTCACTGTTACGTCCCTCTGTCTCTGCACAGAGTGTAGGCGTGGCCATTGGCTCAAATGAGCTTGAAATTGGAAACAGCAGACTAAAGGATATAATTGGCTGCAAGTCATAGCTAGTATAAAAAAAATATAGATATTGTCTATATCTAGCTCTGTCTCAAATAAACCATCAATCCTAACCTGATTCTACAGCTGTTCTTTTGTATCCATAGGCCATCACTACTAGGGGCAAAGGTTTACTCATTCCCTTTGATCAGTTTTGAAATGTATTTAGTGATAATTACCTGTTGTTTTTATTTCTGCTCAGGGCGAATAAGGATCTCCTAACACCACTATTACCAGATACATACCTTGATGCTGGCAGGAGCCTTGGGCGCTCTCATAACATCACTCTATCAATGGCACTAATAGCCATATTCATAAGAAATTAGTTTGAATCTATTCTACCATCAACAAAATATGATAATCCTAAGTACAGTATCATTAACATGGTATGCAGGAATTGCAGGGCATCCATGATCCCCCAGCAATAATAATAGAAAACATGTAGCACCTGTAGCCTAGGAAATGGTAGTCTGGTAATTGCTGTTTGCAATATGTCACTAGAGTCCTATATGAAAAAGGTCCCTATAACAGTGGTTGTTTACATATACATCCCTGGTCCCTATTTGCAAATGGTTTCTCTAGAGAGCAGTCCGATTATTGACTCGAATCATCAATCCTAAGGCACGAGCCTTCTCTGCGTGCTTCATTAAGTCAATTCATTGGCGACACCAGGGTCGTCCAACAGTGACCGTCCGTACATATCCAACCCAGAGAAGCCATGGATTACAGGCACCATCCGCACTGAGCTAAAAGGCTAGAGCCTGCCTCTTTCCAAGTGGACGCTTATAAAACGATCCCATTACGCCCTCCGACACAACATCAGAACATGCAACTTCGATGTGGGTATGTCTTGCAAACTATGCAAGATTCCAATGGGAAACTCAGCCACGAGCTGCCCAGTGATCACTGACCAGACTAGTTAAATGCCTTCTAATGCTCGGCTTCGATGCCAGCAAAACTGAAATCCCATTGCGTGGATAGAACCAAGCTCGTCCCGGACAACTGTGGTGAATCACACTCACCGTATTCCGATGTGATTACGGATCCCTTTAAACGCAGGTTCATATTCACAAGCCTGCAGGGCATGAACTGATTACCAGGACACATGACTCATAGCATGTGCTGACCATTCAGGCAAGTGTCTTCACTGACATTTTCTGCCTCTCCCTGACCCAGCTCTGTAAAGACCTTACATGTTTCAAGCAGATCACCATAGTCCCTGTGCCCAAGAACTCCAAGGTACTGCTCTCTAAATGCCTATCGCCCTGTCAGCACTCACAGGCTGTAGCCATTAAATGCTTTGAAAGGCTGGTCCTATGGTTCATAACATCAACATCCTCATCCCAGACACCCCTGGACGCTCACTCCAAGTTCGAATCCGTCCTAAAAAAAAGAGAAAAAAAAAACAACAGATCCTCAAGAATGGCGCAATCTCTACTGCAACTTCCACACGTGCCCTTTCCCCACTTGGCAAAGGCACACCTACATGGAGAATGCTGTTCATTGACTACAGCTCAGCATTCGAACACCTAAGTTTCCCATGACACTTCCCTCTGCAACTGGATCCTGGACTTTCCTGATGGGACGCCCCAAGGTGGTGAGGGTTAGGCAACAACACATCGCTCCACGCTGACCCGCAACACAGGGCACTTTATGGGTTGGCATGGGGGGCTTTTTTTTTTTTAGTCCTCCTCCTGTACTCCCTGTTCTCACCACTCATGCATGGCCAGCCGTGCACACTCCAACACCATTATTACGTTTGCCGATGACAACCGACGGTGTAGACACTGATCACGTGATGACGATGAGACATCCTATATGGAGGAGGTCAGAGACTTTGGCAGTGTGGTGCCAGGACAACAACCTCTCCCTCAAACATCAGTAAGACCAAATTAGCTGATTGTGGACTTACAGGAACCGAGGCCGGAGCACGCCCTATTCACATCGACCGGGCTGTCGGTGGAGCAGGTTGAGAAGCTTCAAAGTTCCTCTGTGCCCACATCACTAAAGGCTCTATCTGGCCCAAACACAGTCGTGAAAGGGGCACGACATGCCTCTTCCCCTTCAGGAGGCTGCAAGATTTGGTAATGGGTGGGCCATCAGATCCTCAAAAAGTAACAACTGCAGACCCACCGCTTGTATGGCAAATGGCTTGGCATCACGCCGTAAGGCGCTAAAGATGGTATTGGATACTGGGGCCAGCTCCCTGCCATCCAGGACCTTTATTACCAGGCGGTGTCATAGGAAGGCCCCAAGAATTGTCAAAGACTCCAGCCACCCCAAGCCCAACACCTGTTCTCTCTGCTACCCGCGCGGCAAGCGGTACCAATGCACCAAGTCTGGAACCACAGGACTCTGAACAGCTTTTACCCCTAGCCATAAGACTTCTAAACAAGACTGCTAAATAGCTAATCAAATGGCTACCTGCATTGACCCTTTTTTTGGGCACAAACTATTTTGCACTGACTCTACCCACCCACTCACACATACTTACACACTGACACTCCAACACACACACACACACACACACACACACGACACACTGACGCCACACTACGCACACGACTTTCATACTCACCATATACGCTGCTGCTACTGTCTATTATCTTATCCTGTTGCCTAGTCACTTTACCCCTACCTATGTGTACAGTACATAGCTACCTCAATTACCTTGTACCTCTCTCTGCACATCGACTCAGTACTGGTACTCCCCTGTATATAGCCATGTTTTTTCTACTCCCTGTATATAGCCATGTTATTTTCTACTCCCTGTATATAGCCATGTTATTTTCTACTCCTTGTATATAGCCATGTTATTTTCTACTCCTGTATATAGCCATGTTATTTTCTACTACTCCCTGTATATAGCAATGTTATTTTCTACTCCCTGTATATAGCTATTTTATTTTCTACTCCCTACATATAGCCATGGTTATTTTCTACTTCACTCCCTACATATAGCCCATGTTATTTTCTACTTCCTATATATAGCCATGTTATATTCTACTTCCTAATATATAGCCATGTTATATTCTACTCCCTGTATATAGCCATGTTATATTCTACTTCCTATATATAGCCATGTTATATTCTACTTTCCCTATATATAGCCATGTTATTATTCTACTCCCTGTATAGTAGCCATGTTATATCTACTCCCTATATATAACCATGTTATTTTCTACTCCCTATATATAACCGATGTTATTTTCTACTCCCTATATATAGCCATGTTATTTTTTACATCGTTATTTTTATTCATTATCCACTGTGTATTTTTTTGATTTTATCTTTAACTCTGTATCGTTGGAAAAGGACCCGTAAGTAAGCATTTCACTGTTAGTCTACATCTGTTGTCTACGAAGCATGTGACAAATAAAATTGGTATTTTATTTTTTATTTTATTTATTTTGAAAGGCCAGGTTTTTTGACCTCAGCTCTTGTAAAATTTATTTCCTTGACAATGATATCTGTTTCGAGAGCCCCTCACCGATCAAATAAGTCCTGTATTGCTCTGTTAAACAGAGCTGGGCTGACTGCAGAAAGAGAAATTGATCCTTTCCCTGACATTTGAATCTGACACAGTAATATCACTACCAAGGGGTTATTACAACCTAAGCCTACAGGTTTTAACCAAAACCCTTGACTATCCTCAACCCTAAGCTGAAATTAATTCAAGTTATTTTCTATTCCTGCATATAGAATGTGGTGATAATTATCTATAATTTTGCCCATTGATGGTGGATACATGACTGGAAGGTATACAGTTTTGCAGGAGGAAATGATGTGGCGTCAGAGCCCAACGTTCCTGCCAGTTTTCCCCCATCATCATCCAAGTGTCCCGAGGCACACTGACAGTCTGTTATGTTTTGTGGGTCTTGAATGAAAATCAAGCAGTTGAGAACAAGTGAGCAAACAGAGCTGGTGGACAGAGAGAGAGACGCGTCCCTGAAGAGAGCTTTATGTAAAGCCTCCACTGGCACTACTCAAATGGTGCATTTCCATAATACAATGACTTTTCTTCTCCTAGCCTCTTTTTTTCAATCCTACTACTGGCTCTCTTCATCTAGCACACACACACACCTGTCAGAAAGCTGTGACAACTAGGCCTACATACCACACATACTCTAGTGGAACAGGAGCTGATGCCACAATCATAGTGTGGTAGTAGAGAGACCCCATAATCATCTAATCAGATACCAGAAAGATGCAAAGGCTATCAGTTGGTGACAGAAGGTTTCTCAAATGGCAGGACAATGCTCTGTTCTGTCTCTCAGTGGATGATATGGATATCTTTCTCTGGGGGAGTAAGGGATGTCTGTACACTGTGCACAGGTACCACACAGGTGACTCCAAGGCCACCTCATTCATACAGAGCAGAACCCCTCCTCAGCCCCCTCTGCTTCTCAGCTCAGAGAACCACAGTGCTGCTGAGAGAGAGAGAGAGAGAAGAGAGAGAGAGAGAGAGAGAGAGAGAGAAAGAGAGAGAGAGAGAGAGAGAGAGAGAGCGAGAGAGAGAGAGAGAGAGAGAGAGAGAGAGAGAGATGAGAGATGAGAGAGAAAGAGAGAGGAAGATAGAGAGTAGAGAGAGAGGAGAGATGAGATGAGAGACGAGAGAGAGAGAGAGATAGAGAGAGAGAGAGAGAGAGAGAGAGAGAGAGAGAGAGAGAGTCTAAATGTTGGCTGCCTTAATTACATTATCAACAGAGCACAGACCGTGCTGCCTGCCTGCCCCATCCCTCCCATCCTCCTCTATTCAGCTTCATGCTTCTGCCCAGGACAACGATAAAGAAAGAGGGAGGAGGGGAGAAGAACAGATGAGAGATGAAAGGAAAAGAGAAGGGAGCAGAGAAATACATAAAATAACGCCAGAGCAGACAAAGAATTTGTTATTTATTTATTAGTATTAGAATGAGGAATCGTATTGTTCGATGTAGAAGACAGAAAAACACTTTTGTTGCCGTAGGCGACCCAGCACACCTGCAGCCTGCCTGTAGTTCAGTACAGCTGTTGTGTTTTCAACGTCTCTTACTGTTTCAGAATTAACCCTGCATTCTGCCCAGTGAGAAATAGAGTAAAACTTCAGCTGAACCCCCAGCTTAGTTATCTAACATTCACATCTATGACCGTATCTTATTTTACATGGGGGAGGGATAAAACCATCCTGCGGTATTAAAATGTCCCTCATAATTCACTCAGGGAAGCCATTCCCTGGTGCTGTCCTCAATACCCAACGTCCACCTCTCCACTGTTCGCTCTGTGTTACCACTGAACGCTTATTAAGATCTGTTAGATTCTTACAGGGTTTTGCAAATGGGCGGGAGTTTTGGCTTTCCATCGTGAAACTTGCTTGAGAAATAGTTTTTTTTGGCCCAAAACTATTTTTGCCAATTTTAATGGAAAAACCTTTTACAGTAAAGGTACTTAATTGTTACCCCAGAAATGAATTTGATATTGACATCAAAAACGGCTTCATTGGGCCTTTGAAAAGGAGGAGATCCTCTTTAGGAAGAAGAGAGTAAGGGGTTAAAAGGAGGGGAAAGGGTAGTGAAAGAATATCAATTAAAAAGGAGGAGAGAAGGGTAGGAAAGAAGAGAGTAAAGGGTTAACAGGAGGAGAGAGGGTAGTAGTTCTTCACCCTGTGGTCTCCACAATGCCCTCCAGGATGACAACGATCTCAAACTGCTCGTTCGATGAGGGAGCGCTGGGACAGGTCAAAGAAAGGGCTCTTAGGATTGATCTCGTGGCAGTGGTGGTGAGAGGTGACACTAGAAGAGCTGGTCCGCCAACCCGTCCCAAAACCCACATCAAGCTCACACTGGTCCAGGGGGGAGGAACTCTCCCTCCGGGGTCTGACGAGACTGGGAGAGAGGGAGGGAGGGAGAGAGAGTGATGGGGGAGGAGAGAAGGAGAGAGAGAAAGGAGAAATGGGGGGGGGGTGGGGAGGGGGAGTGAGCGAGAGAGAGAGAGAGAGATATAGACTTTAAACTGTAGACTTGCATTTTTTTTCACTCTACCATGGGCATCTGTTGGAGTCACTCTACAGTGCTACCAATATGATTGTAGATAACAGTGTGACGGAGCAGAGTAGCGTGGAGCCTATCACTCTTCTCTCTACACTACCACATGCTGTTTGTCTTGTTTGTTTCATTTCCTATTTTATCTCCCCTTCCGGAGGTGGGTGAGTGGACAGGACATCAACCAACAACACAAAAGTAGGTGCAGAAAAGTAAAGTATAGGAACATTTCAGGACATGGGAGTGCAACTCTCACTCGTTTAGAAAAATATTTGTATATTGATATCTATGATAAAGAATTCATGTTTCAGTTGCCTTCAGCACAAATGTACCTATTTTTTCTTTTCATAGCCCAGAACACCATCACATCCCCCTCCCTTTCTCTCCAACCCAGGGAAGCACCATACATCTGTGCAAGGAAACATCCACTAAACTCCTCTAGTGTCACTCACACATTCCTTCTTCTGAATATTCAAGGCTGCTTTGTTTGCGGCGTTGCAGTGGTAGGCCTGGCCTTTCATATTAATTTGCAGTAGGCCTGGCGAGGGTTAGATGAGGAGGTGGAGGAGAAAATCCTATTTAGACAGACCCAGCCTACGGCGTGGCTAACTGGTGCGAAAGCATTTAATTGCCCAGATGAAGACCGGGCACAAGCGCTGGGCTCTCAAGCAATGTCTGAGCTAAGCTGAGCTGGAGCTGGGCTCCTCTCTTTAACTCTCTCTGTCTCTTTCGTTCTCTCTCACTCTTTCTGTTGCCTCTATCTAATAGTTATCTCTCTCTGTGTCTCCCTCCGCCTCCCCTCTGTCTTTTCCTTATATACCATCTCTGTATCTCTCTCTATCTGTAAGTCTGTGCACAATGCAGCTGCTGGGATTTTCCGTAAGAGAAAATAAGTGGGTTAATGAACATGAATGGGCCAATCAGCAGAAACAATAAACAAAGCCGTCTCCCCACCACTGTTTCTGTAAAAAAGATGAGGTATTGGGCTGGATGAATGTAATTCCTAGACAGAGCTATTGATTCAGGGACTGACCATTCATGATATCAAAATTATAGTTTTAACCCATGTTTTGAGGCTAACAGTGTTTTGTTTTACATTTACTTTGTTTACAAACATGGAGTAAAAACAAGCTTATATTTTAGGTTCTGACGGGGTACGGCAGTTTTAAAACTCATAAGTTATATTCTTCACGAACAAATGGGAAATATAATTTATTGATGTCCAAAAATTTATGTAGCAACTGCTGATTGGCCATTTAAGACATGCTTTTTGTCCAAAATTGAGGTTTTGTGGGTTTAAAACTGAGGACAACATGAGTGTGGAGAGTCGCAGATTGTTTATATTCCCACTGTTTTGAAGTGTTATTCACATTGAAGGACACAGTCTTCATTTTTTTCAGTTTTTGAACGTTCTTGTCTTTCTCTCTCTGTACAGTAAGTCTCCAAAACTGAGGGAAAGATTGTTACTGCAGTTCTCATCTCTGTTTCTTATCTCAAACCTTCCTGATAATTGGGATGATGTGTCAGCCTCACCGCCTACACACACCTCACCCTAACTCTTTGACTCTACCGCGTACACACACACACACAACACACACCCTTCACATTGCACCCCCACACAGTCCCACTCCTCCACTCAACACACTGCTGTTGCTGGTTTAGGATCCTCTTATCCTGCCTCCTACCTGCTATAATGACTCTCAGGAGCATTTCCTTCAGAACAAACCATATAACCTGTAGTGGGAAGTAATTGTTTGACATGTGTATATACATTATTTTTATCTATACCTCACTTCTAGTCTTGGGCCCATGTGACCAGGAGTGTCTTCCATGGGTGAGCGTGCGTTGACAATGTGCTTTTTGACATTCCAATGTTCCCTAAGTACAAAATTCCTTCAACTAAGCTCAATAAAACATCATTCCTTAAATGTTAACGGCAGAAAGAAAGACATCAGTTCAATCAGTTCTCAACATTTGATGAAACATTATTACAGTCAAGAGTCACTAGTCACTGTTCGGCTTTTGCATGTTGGTCCATATTGGTTTGGTCTGGTCCAATGCGTGTCATCCCTCCAAAGTTTATCAAAGCGATGAATCAAATGGATATAAAATGGACGGAATGAACCATGAAAGGCCCAATTATAACGTCCTTAAATGCCCTCTAATTTAAGTACACTAAGTGGTCCCAAACTGTACTTTTTCTTGAGAAAGACAGAAAGTTAGAAAGTTTCAATTGAAAAAGCCTCTCACACTCGGCGAGCGAGTTTGACTTGAAATATCTTAAATCAAAATCATCCCCAAGACCATATTATTGATTTTATAATTAAGTTAATAGATCATAAATAATAAAAATAACACATAATGTCAAAAACACAAAGCAATCAAAATTTTCGCGGGTATATAAAACAGAATTTGAATAACAAACAAAGGTCGTGACACTTAAGCTGCCACGTCTATTCTCGTAAGAATTAGGCTATAAATCAATATTAGAATTTTTAAAAAAACAAATTGTATTTGGTGCTCTTAAATTATCTCAACGGTTCTCTGCCACCAGGTCCATAAAAAGCACAATTCTTTGAACTAGGTGTCTCAACAACCAAGAGGGTCTTCAAGTAATGATTGAAATGTTTTTAGACCCAAGCAGAAGAAGAGCTTTACCTGCATCTTTACTTAACCATTGATTTAAATGGTACAGTGGCTTGCGAAATATTCCCCCCCCTTGGCTTTTTTCCTATTTTGTTGCTGTACAACCTGGAATTAAAATGGATTTTTTGGGGGGTTTGTATCTTTTGATTTACACAACATCCCTACCATTTTGAAGACTCAAAATATTTTATATTCTAAAACAAACAAGAATAAGAAAAAAAAACAGAAAACTTGAGCGTGCATAACTATTCACCCCCCCCCCCCCCCAAAAAAAAAAAAAAAGTAAATATTTGTAGAGCCACCTTTTGCAGCAATTACAGCTGCAAGTCTCTTGGGGTATGTCTATAAGCTTGGCACATCTAGCCACTGGGACTTTTGCCCATTCTTAAAGGGCAAAACTGCTCCAGCTCCTTCAAGTTGGATGGGTTCCTGCAGGTGTACAGCAATCTTTAAGTCATACCACAGATTCTCATTTGGGTTTTTGAGGTCTGGGCTTTGACTAGGCCATTCCAAGACATTTAAAACTGTTTCCCCTTAAACCACTCGAGTGTTGCTGTAGTAGTATGACTTAGGGTCATTGGTCCGGCTGGAAGGTGAACCTCTGTCCCAGTCTCCAATCTCTGGAAGACTGAAAGCACATGTTTCCCTCAAGAATGTCCCTGTATTTAGCGCACATCCATCATTCCTGTCAATTTTCTGACCATTTGCCCAGTCCCTGCCGATGAAAAACATCCGCCACGAAGCATGATTGCTGCCGGCCACCATGATGCTTCACACATGCCTTTTGGGAACAACCAAACGTGTTTGCTCGGGGTGATCTTTAAGCAATGGGCTTTTTTCTGGCCACTCTTCCTTAAAGCCCAGCCTCTGTTGAGTTACGACTTAAAGTGGTCCTATGGACCGGATAAACTCCAATCTCCGCTGTGGAGCTTTACAGTCTCCCTTCAGGTATCTTTGGTCTCTCTTGTTGCCTCTCTGATTAGTGCCCTCGATTAATGACCTCCGTCCTGGTGAGTGATTTTTTGGTGGGGCGGGCTCCTCTCTTGGCAGGTTTCTTGTGGTGCCATATTCTTTCCATTTTTTTAGATAATGGATTTAATGGTGGCTCCTCCGTGGGATGTTCAACAAAGTTTCTGATATTTTTTTATAACCCAACCCCTGATCTGTACTTCTCCACAACTTTGTCCCCTGACCTGTTTTCGAGAGCTCCTTGGTCTTCATGGTGCCTGCTTGCTTGAGTGGGTGGTGGTGCCCCCTTGCGTTAGGTTGGATGTTGGTCAGACCTCTGGGGCCTTTCAGAAGACAGGTGTAATAGATTATTGGAATCATGGTGACAGATCATGTGAGCACTGTAGATTGCACACAGGTGGAATTTATTTAACTATTAATTTGACTTCTGAAGGTAATTGGTTGCACCAGATCTTATTTTAGTGACTTCATCGCAAGGGGGGTGAATACCTTGCACGCGTCACTTTTCCGTTATTATTTTTTTAGAATTTTTCTGAAACCGTTATTTTTTTTTTTTTCATTTTCACTTCACCACATTTTGGACTATTTTTTGTGTATGTCCATTACATGAAATCCAAATAAAAATCCATTTAAATTACAGGTGTAATGCAAAAAAAATAGGAAAAACGCCAAGGGGGATGAATACTTTTGCAAGGCACTGTAGATGCAATGGAACATTCCTGGTTAAGACATGCGGGTCCTAGATTCAGTATTAGTGGCCCATGTAACAATTGTTTGGAATGTGTTATCTACAGGACCCCCCAAATCTAACGCTTTACTCAGGTGAGAGCCTGATTTTCACGTGATGGGGTTTTATGGCCAGAATATTCATAGAAAGGTTTCCCCAGTCGCTCTGCGTACTGTTCGAAAGGTTCTCTTGTGCCCTGCTTACAGGCCATGAACCTAGTCCAGTCTGCATGCGATGGACCACGAAGAGCGAGAAAGTTTGCTTTGAGCCGCTCTAAGATGTCTGCATTGGTTTCATTGTCAAACAGCTGGTTGACAATTGTGCCATCCTTAAAATAATCTGTGGCTCTGTGGGCAATTTCACTTGGAGTTGAGAGCAAAAGTACTTGCCATACATCTCGCATTTCAAGAATATACGCGTTGTACTGGGGCTTCATCCGTTCCACCCATAGGTGTGGAATGGAGATTTCACTGGGAATGGTCCAATAATCATTTAAAGTGAGAGGTGGCCGCTCCACTGCATATTAACCTGCGGCAAAATGACAGACCTCTTCGCCTTGCAATTGTTTGTAAATGTCCTCCTGACTGACACATGAAGACTGCCTTTAACTGGCACTAAATGGACTCTTCGCTAGTCTATTATGAGTGCGACATCGGCATATTGAGTTTGCATCTTTGGGACGGCCATGACCTGCGGTTTGGAGTGCCGCTGGGCCCTCCCTGCCCCCATTACCTCACTGTACGCCCACCAACACTAGCGGTCTCTGACCCCTTCAACCCGTGCCCTGCATGCTCGACCCTGGTGTCTTGACCTCTTTTTTTTTCTAGCATTTGCCGCTTCACGCCGCGTCCGCTCTCCACTCTAAATGTTTTTTTGACGCATCTCGTCAGAAATATTGTCCAAACTGCCTTTATGTTTCACTTCAATTCGCCTGTTTTGGTGTTTGGTACGGCAAATCTCGCACTCCCCTCTAATAGATTATTGTAGCTCCTCCGCCTCGTTTTTTATGCAATTCCAATTGTGTTTACCTTAATCAATTATTTAAAACTTCTCGCTTTGTGTCGGAATCTTCCATCTGAAGACCATTATCTCCTGATACTTTCTTGATCACCTCATTCCTACACTAGAGTCTCTTTAAACTCAAAAACGGGGTCTATAGCTTTGCACCTTATATCCATTTGCGTAGGCTTACGTGGTCGTTATTATACTGCATCAAAATCTCCACCGCACCATGTAACGTGTTGTTCCCAAATGTTTCCTGAGCTTCCATAAAAGATCCCCGCAATTTTTCCATATGTGCACCAGTAAGCGTATTACCTTGTCTCTCAAATTTTTGCCGCACACATTTTGTTTACAGCCCTGTTCTTGAGCACTTTTCCTTCTCCTCCTTTGCCAAGGATCATCGATCCCTCCCAACTGACTTAGTGTGGGCCTACGAAGACGCTGTTTAAACCGCCTGATCCCTTACCAGGTTAACCTTGTGCTGTGGACCTACCCTGCCCCTACTAAAAATGTGGTAGTTTTTGTCACCCAACCCAATGCCAACAAGAATTCTCAAGGTTTTGAGTTAGCGTAGCATTTGGCCCTATTCCTTACTGTCATGGATGTCCAACAGAGCTGTTTTCCCCAGATTCTTTTTATTGCTCGTACTTTCTCTAACCATACGCCAACACTTCCAACATCAGTTTTAGCTGCTCTGGAGCCTTTTCGCTCCTTCCCTCGCACCCGTCCTCCGCCCCCCGTTCCTGCCACGGGGAAACCACGACAACCCCGGACGTCCACATCATGCCGTGCTTCATTCTTTCAACCCGCGTGAGCGTCCTGATGAAGGGGAGGTAATTGGGTGTCTGAGGAGTATTTTCTGTCTGTAATTAAATCCATTTTTGGGTTTGGGACAACTTATTGCGATTGTCCAGGGCCCTGCTCCCCATTGGGTGGGCCTATTCCCTACCCAGGTCCCCTCCCGTGCCCTTCCTAGTGCAAATCCCTAGATTATTTCCCTCATGAAATTATCTAAATTGTCTGACTTTCCTATCTATGAACTGTACCTCAGTAAAATCTTTGGCATTTGTTGGCAGTGTTTCGTTTCTATTTTTGTTTCAGTCATATACAGTTCCCTTGCAAAAGTATTCATCCCCCTTGGCGTTTTTTTCCTATTTTTGGGGGTATTAATTCCAACCCTGTAATTTTAAATGGGATTTTTTATTATATATTTTCTTGTATTTGATAATACACACAAATAGTCCCAAATTGGTGAAGTTAAATGAAACCACTCCCTTTTTTGACATAAAAATGCTAAAAACTAATACATACCGTAATGGTGTGCGTGCCTATTTACATTTACATTTACTTCATTCAAGCGGGCATACGCACTTATCTAGAGCGACTTACAATTGGTGGATTCACCTATGCCGGTGGGATAACCACTTTCATGATGTTTTTTTTTTGTTTTTAATGTTTTTTGGGTGGGGTGGGATAAGGGGGGGTAGAAGGATTTCACTTTATCCTATCTCAGGTATTCTTAAGAGGTGGGGTTTCAATGTCTCCGAAAGGTTGTGATGACTCCGTCTGTCTTGGCGTCGTGAGGGACCTTGTTCCACCATTTTGGGTGGCCAGAGCAGCGACGTTTTGACTGGGCTGAGCGGAACTGTCTTCCGCAGAGGTAGGGGGGCCAGCAGGCCAGAGGTGGATGAACGCAATGCCCTCGTTTGGGTGGAGGAACTGATCGAGCTGAAGGGTACGGAAGTCCGTCCCCTCAAAGCTCGTAGGCAAGCAACGCCTGTCTTGTACAGATGCGAGCTTCATCATGTGAAGCCAGTGGAGTGTGCGGAGGCGCGGGGTGACATGAGCGAACTTGGGAAGGTTGACACCAGGACGGGCTGCGGCATTCTGGATGAGTTGTAGGTTTTTAATGGCACAGGCAGGGAGCCCCAGCAACAGCGATTTGCAGTAATTCCATACGGGAGATGACAAGTGCCTGGATTAGGCCTGTGCTGCTTCCTGTGTAAGGCAGGTCTTACTCTCCAAATGTTGTAGAGCGATGAACCTTACAGGATCGGTGTCACCAGCAACCCCCCTCCTATACCGCCTTGAGTTAGGCGAGAACGACACGTAGTTGTCCAGGGTCACTCCAAGGCACGTCGTGCACTCTGGGAGTAGGACACAACGGAGTTGTCCAACTGTGATGGCGAGATCATGGAACGTGGCTCTTCCGTCTTGCCGAGGTTCAGCTTGAGTGTGATTCTTCTCTGTCATTCTCCACACTGATATGTCTGCCAGACTACATGCAGCGAGGCGATAATTCGCCACCTGGTTATCAGAAGAGGGAAAGGGGAAGGGTTAGTTGTGTAGTCGTCTGCGTAGCATGATAGGAGAGGCCATGTGAGGATATGACAGAGCCAAGTGACTTTGTGTATAGCGAGAATAGGAGAGGGCCCTAGAACTGAGCCTTGGAGACCCTGTGAACACGCACCTTGGTGAGAGCACCTATGGTGCGGAGACAGATTCTTCGCCACGTCTACCACTTGGTAGGAGCACCGGTCAGGTAGGACGCAATCCAAGAAGTGAGCCGCGCCGGAGATGCCCAGCTCAGAGAGGGTGGAGAGGAGGATCTGATGGTTCACAGTATCAAAGGCAGCCGAACAGGTGAAGCTAGAAGGACAAGAGCTAGAGGAGAGAGAGTTAGCTTTTAGCAATGCGGAGAGCCTCCGTGACACAGAGAAGAGCAGTCTCAGTTGAATGACCAGTCTTTGAAACCTGACTGGTTTTGGATCAAGAAGGTCCATTCTGAGAGAGATAGCAAGAGAGTTGGCGTAAAGACGGCACGCTCAACAGATTTTTGGAGAGAAAATAGAAGAAGGGATACTTAACTCGTCTGTAAGTTGTTGACAATCAGAGGGATCGAGTGTTGGTTTTTTTGAGAAGGGGTGCAATTCTCGCTCTCTTGAAGACGGAAGGGACTAGCCAACTAGCCAGCGGTCTCAAGGATAGAGTTGATGAGCAAGGGTGAGGTAAGGGAGAAGGTCACCGGAGATGGTCTGGAGAAGAGAGGACTGGGGATAGGGTCAAGCGGCAGGTTGTTGGGCAGCGCCAGGCCGTCACAAGTCGCAAGATTTCATCTGGAGAAAGAGGGGAGAAAGAAGTCAAAGAATAGGGTAGGGTCAGTGTTGAGCAGGACACAGCAGTGTCCTGTTGAGTAAACAAACGAGGATCGTATGGTCGTCAACCTTCTTTTCAAAATGTTTGACGAAGTTCATCCACGAGAGAGGGAGGAGTGGGGGTGAGGGGGGGGAGGGGGAGAGGATTACAGGCAGGGAGGAGAAGTTGGCAAAGAGTTCCTCCGAGGGTTAGGAGTCAGAATGCTTGGAATGTAGAGTGGTATAAGTGCTTTAGGCAGAAACAGATGATAAAATGTAGAGATGAAGGGAGTGCAAAGATCCAGGTCCGCAGGAGTCTAGTTTTCCTCAATTTCCGCATCGGCTGCCCGGAGCCTGTTCTGTGAGCTACGCAATGATCGTCAAGCCACGTAGCAGGAGACCAAGCCGGCCGGAGGGATAAGGGGGACATAGAGAGTCCAAAGGATGCAGAAGGGAGGAGAGGAGGTTGAGGAGGCAGAATCAGGAGATTGAGGAGAAGGATTGAGCAGAGGACGAGATGATAGATGGAAGAGGATAGAGTATCGGAGAGAGAGAGCGAAGGTGCACGGCGCATTACCATCTGAGTAGGGGCAGAGTGAGTAGTGTTGGAGGAGAGCGAGAGAGAAAGGAGTATACAAGGTAGTGTTCGGAGACATGGAGGGGAGTTGCAGTGAGATTAGTAGAAGAACAGCATCTAGTAAAGATGAGGTCAAGCGTATTGCCTGCCTTGTGAGTAGGGGGGACGGTGAGAGGGTGAGGTCAAAGAGGAGAGGAGTGGAAAGAAGGAGGCGAGAGAAATGAGTCAAAGGTAGACGTAGGGAGGTTGATGTCACCCAGAACTGTGAGGGGTGAGCCATCCTCAGGAAAGGAACTTATCAAGGCGTCAAGCTCATTGATAAACTCTCCAAGGGAACCTGGAGGGCGATAAATTACAAGGATGTTAAGCTTGAATGGGCTAATGACTGTGACAGCATGGAATTCAAATGAGGAGATAGACAGATGGGCCAGGGAAAAAGAGAGAATGTCCACTTGGGGGAGATGAGGATTCCTGTGCCCCCACCCCGCTGACCAGATGCTCTCGGGTATGGTCAGACAGGAGAGAGCAGTAGGAGTAGCAGTGTTTTCAGTGGTAATCCATGTTTCCGTCAGCGCCAAGAAGTCGAGGGACTGGAGGGTAGCATAGTAGTATATGTATTCACCCCTTTGCTATGAAGCCCCTAAATAGATCTGGTGCAACCCAAATTTCCTTCAGAAGTCATATAATTAGTTAAATAAGTCCACCTGTATTCAATCTAAGTGTCACATGATCTGTCACATGATCTCAGTATATATACACCTGTTCTGAAAGGCTCCAGAATCTGCAACACCTAAGCAAGGGGCACCACCAAGCAAGCAGCACCATGAAGACCAAGGAGCTCTCCAAACAGGTCAGGGGCAAAGTTGTGGAGAACTACAGATCGGGGTTGGGGTTATAAAAAAATATCTGAAACTTTGAACATCCCATGGAGCACCATTAAATCCATTATTAAAAATTGAAAGAATATGGCACCACAACAAACGTTCCTTAGGCATATAGATCCTAAGGTTAACTTAGAAGACAAAGCATGAACAAAGAGATGCCCATTAGGCCAGAGGCCTAGAAGCCTAGGAATGAGAATTGATCATACAACCTTCCTCCATGGACTGGATACAGGATAAGAGAGAGAACATACAACCTTCCTCCATGGACTGGATACAGGATAAGAGAGAGAACATACAACCTTCCTCCATGGACTGGATACAGGATAAGAGAGAGAACATACAACCTTCCTCCATGGACTGGATACAGGATAAGAGAGAGAAAAAAGGCTTTTAATTCCATCTGAAGGTGTAACCTTTCAACCCAAAACCACTGGCACCAACCAATCAAACAATACCAAGTTTACCGTGTAATCTGACCACCAAGGCCCAATCTCCACAGGTGTCACAGCATCTACGAGCTTGTGTGGGGGATGACACCAATGTAAATAAGACTGAATTCATGAAAAGGGACAAAACTTCCCTTTGCATAATAGAGTAATTCAGAGTTTCACCCTGTACAGATAAAAGAATCCACATACAGTTGAAGTCGGAAGTTTACATACACCTTAGCCAAATACTTTAAACTCAGTTTTTCCACAATTCCTGACATTTAATCCTAGTAAAAATTCCCTGTTTTAGGTCAGTTACGATCACCACTTTATTTTAAGAATGTGAAATGTCAGATAATAGTAGAGAGGAATTATTTATTTCAGCTTTTATTTCTTTCATCACATTCCCAGTGGGTCAGAAGTTTACATACACTCAATTAGTATTTGGTAGCATGGCCTTCCACAAGCTTCCCACAATACGTTGGGTGAATTTTGGCCCATTCCTCCTGACAGAGCTGTGTAACTGAGTCAGGTTTGTAGACCTCCTTGCTCGCACACACTTTTTCAGTTCTGCCACAAATTTTCTATAGGATTGTGGTCAGGGCTTTGTGATGGCCACTCCAATACCTTGACTTTGTTGTCCTTAAGCCATTTTGCCACAACTTTGGAAGTATGCTTGGGGTCATTGTCCATTTGGAAGACCCATTTGCGACCAAACTTTAATTTCCTGACTGATGTCTTGAGTTGTTGCTCAATATATTCACATAATTTGCCTTCCTCATGTTGCCATCTATTTTGTGAAATGCACCAGTCCCTCCTGCAGCAAAGCACCCCCACAGCATGATGCTGCCACCCCCGTGCTTCACGGTTGGGATGGTGTTCTTCGGCTTGCAAGCCAACCCCCTTTTTCCTCCAAACATAACGATGGTCATTATGGCCAAACAGTTCTATTTTTGTTTCATCAGACCAGAGGACATTTCTCCAAAAAGTAAGATCTTTGTACCCATGTCAGTTGCAAACCGTAGTCTGGCTTTTTTAATGGCGGTTTTGGAGCAGTGGCTTCTTCCCTTTCTGAGCGGCCTTTCAGGTTATGTCGATATAAGATTGTGTCGTCGTCGGTTGAGGTTGTGTCTCTCTCTGGCGGAGGTAAGCTTGGCTTATATGGCTTATATACATAGTTTGGGCTTTGTCGAGTAAAGCTTAAACTATGTATTTAGATTGTAGTTAGTATTGTAGGTAGTTATCGTGGGTTGTTGTTGTATGTAATTATTGTAGGTTAGTATTGTATTTTGCTGAGCCCGGTGAAGCACGAAGCTAGCTAACCCACTACCTGGACTAGCTAGCGGGTAGCTATTGGTAACTATTAGCAACTGTGGATAGTTGTTTCACGCCTGAGAGTACCTGTAATTACCCAGCTAGCTGCCTACAATAATTTCATACAATAATGCCTACCATTCAGCTGTTTTCTTAACCTCGTGTCTGAAGCGTTAACGTTACGTAGTAAGTGGCTACTGTGCTTGAAATGTAGCTAGTTTGTTGCTCCCTGGATAGCAAACTAAAAAATAGCTAAAAACCCCCTAGCGAACAGACGCGAACTGGCTGGTCAATTCAGTGGCTAGCTTTGCATTGGCTAGCTAAAGTAGCTTAGGGGTAAGTAAACCTACTTTTGGTTTTTTTTACATATGGTAGCCAATCATAAAGGGAATTGGGGACTGGGTGACTATTAAACGTTAGTTGGCTCTCTCTTGTTTTCGTGCCGTGGGAGGGGGGGTTTTTATTCGTTGTCTAAAAAGCAATGGCTACTATACTAACTATTCTGCTAATAAGGGCTGAATAAGTTGCGACGGACTCGCTCAAGCTGGGGGACAACCCCCAAACTTTAGACACGGCACAATATCGCTTGGCGTGTTGACAACGGTGGTTTTTGGGGCGAGATTGGTGCAAACCGGTTTTGGAGTCCGGCATTCTATTTTGGCTGTGGCGTCATATATAGGTCCCTGGATGATTTTCAGGGAAGAATCCTCCGTTAGCTACTGAAAAAACAAAGTTAGTCTTTTTCCTAAAAACATTAAAACCGCTGAGTTACAAAAATTAAAATTTTCTGAGGTGGAAGTTGGGAATTTATAATTGGGTGCTTCGTGAAACGTAAGTGAGGGGGGCCCCCCTCTCCTTTCCCAGTTTTTAGTTCATTTCTTTCCCGATCTCCTTGCTTATTGACCATTTTCGTAGCCGTAAAACTAGCCCTGCTATCCTGTTTCTTCTCTTACGCACAGGCTAAAACAAACGCCTCACCCCCGCGTGGCTGCTGCCTTCCTAACCTGGTGGCCCTGCCGCACCACCCCCCGGGAGTTCCAGGTCCAGGCACCTCGGGACTGCCGTTCTGCTCCAACAAGGCATAGTTCATCTCGCCTATGCTACCCTCCTCCCGCTTTTTGGCGCTGACGGAAACAGGGATTACCACTGAAAACCCCGCTACCCCTACGCTCTTCCTCTCTAAAATGTGTTCTCGTATCCCCGGAGCTCTGGTCAGCGGGGGTGGCACAAAATCCTCATCTCCCCAAGGGGCATTTCTCTTTTTTTCCCCTGACCCTCTGTCTATCTCCTCTTTTTAAATTTCCGTGTCACAGTCATAGCCCATTCAAGCTTAACACCCTTTGTAATTTATCGCCCTCCATTTTTCTTGGGGGTTCATCAATGAGCTTGACCCCTTGATTTTTTTTCCTTTCCCGGGGGGGGGGATGGCTCACCCCTCACGTTCTGGGTGACTTAAACCCTCCCTACTTTACCTTTGACTCATTTCTCTCTCCTCCTTTTTTCCCTCCCTCCTTTTTTGCCCTCACCCTCTCACCGTCCCCCCTACTCACAGGCAGGAAATACGTTTGACCTCCTTTACTAACTGTTCTTTTACTAAACTCCTGCAACTCCCCTCCATTCTCCGACCACTACTTTGTACCTTTTCTCTCTCGCTCTCCCCAACACTACTCCTCGCCCTTCGATGTAAAGTTCCATCGCAACCTTTGCCCCTTCTCCTCTTCCTCCCTTTATCTCTACATTCCCCCTACTCTCAATCCCCTTTTCCCTCCAATCTCTTGATTTGCTTTCAACCCCCTCTCCTCCTTTCGCATCCCTTTTACTCTCTATTTCCCCTATCCTCCCGGGCCGGGTCGGTCCCCCCTCCTCTCCCTGGCTTGAGTCTTGCGAGCTCACGAAAAGGCTCCGGGGACCGAGCGGAAAAAGGGGGAAAAATAATCCCGTGGCCGGCTCTTTTTATCCCTCCTCTCTACATTTTCTTTATCGTTTTTGTCTCTGGGATGCTTCGTCAACCCTTTTTAAAAAAAGGTTTACGACATCCGATCTTTGTTGTTAAGTCAATGACATGCTGGTCCGCCCACATGCCCCACCCTATGCTTTGACTTCTTTCTCCCCCCCTCTCTTCCAGATAAATCTTGCGACTTTTGGCGGCCCGGCCCCCAACAAACCCCCCGCTTGACCCCATCCCTCCTTCTTCTGACATCTCCGGTGACCCTCTCCCTTTCCTCATCTCGCTCATCAAATATCCTTGACCGGCTAGTCCCTTCCGTCTTCAAGACAGCGGAGTTGCACCCCCCTTTTTTTAAAACCACACCGTCCCTCGATGTCAACAACTCGACCAGTATCCCCTTTTTTCTTTTCTCTCCAAAAATCTTTTCCTTGCCGTCTTTTGCCAACTCTCTTGCTATCTCTCTCAGAAAGACCTTCTTGATCCAAACCTCAGGTTTTAAGACTGGTCATTCAAATGGAAATGCTCTTCTCTGTGTACGGGGGCTCTCCGCACGCTAAAACTAAATCTCTCTCCCCTCTCTTGTCCTTCAACCCGTCTGCTGCCCCTTTTATCTGTAACCACCAGATCCTCCTCTCCACCCCTCCGGTTGGGGATCTCCGGCGGGCTCACTTTTTGGATTGCTCTCCTGACCGGTCGCTCACAAAAGGGGGCGAGATCTTTTTCCGACCACTGCCTCACCACTGTTTCCCCCAGGGCTCAGTTTTTAGGCCCCCCTATTCCCTTACCCAAGTCACTTGGCTCGTCAATCCCCCACATTTTTCATTACATTTTTTCATTTAGCAGCGCTCTTATCCGAGCGCTTTCAGTTAGGGAAAAACCAAAGTTTTTTTTTTTTTTTGTTTTTTTACTGGGCCCCCATGGGAAACGCCCCAAACCCCGGCGTTTCAAAAAGCCATGCCTACAACTGAGTTACATCCCGCCGGCCTTTCCTCCCCTACCCCGGACGACCTGGGCCAATTGTGCCCGCCCATGATCTCCCGGGCACGGGCCCCTGCGAAAGCTGGGTTCGAACAGGGTCTCTGTGGACAGTTTGCAGCTGCGTGCCTAGACCACTGCACCCCTCAGGGACCCCCTGGGCCCCTCCTACTTGCCTCGCAACACACACAAAATCTTTTTTCCTTCCCCCTTCGATAAACCCGTGGCGAATCCATCTCTCAGTCTGGCAGACTTCAGGTGGATGCGGGGTAAAACCTCAAGTAAATCGGCAAGACGGGGCTCTCTTTTTTCCCCCCCAAGGATGCCCGTTTCCATGATCTCGCCCTCCGGTTGACAATCTGTTGGTCCTCCTCCCAGAGTTGAAGAGGCCTGGGATGACCCTACAAAACCGCGTTCTCCGCTAACATCAAGGCTGACCCGTCCTGTAGGGTTTTGCTCTACAAATTCGGAGAGTACGACCCTGCCTTTTCACAGGGAAACGGGGACGGTCCTAAACCAGGGACTTGTCATCTCCCCTTGGATTACTGAACCGCTGTTGGCTGGGCTCCCTGCCGTCATTAAAAACCCCCACACTCATCAGAATCCCCAGCCCGCTGGTGTTTAAACCCTTCCCCGTTTCCCCACGTCCCCCGTCCCCCGCACACTCCACTGGGTTCCAGTTGAAACTGCATTGCTACAAACCTGGTGTTTCCTACGGAGCGTGGGGGAAGGCACCCCGTACTTTGGTCTGATCAGTCCCCACAAAGGGCAAACCAGTGAGAACAAACCCATTGTAATACAACCATATTAGGTACTTTAACTATTGCACATTGTTTACAACACTGATATTACATAGGTATGACATTTGAAATGTCTTTATTTCTTTTGGAACTTCTGAGTGGAATTTTTTACTGTTCATTTGTATTTGTTTATATTTCACTTTTGTTTACTATCCTACTTCACTTGCTTTGGCAATGTTTAATAATGTTTCCCCATGCCAAAAGACCCTTAAATTGAAATTAATTGAGAGAGAGAGAGTTGTAGAAGTATCATCAGATACAGGCAGACTGTCTGGAGGGAGAGCGGCTGTGATTCATACAATCTAATTAGACCCAATCAAGTAGAACAAATGCACACGAACACGAGATGGAATTAGTGTAAGCCTTTGGGATATTTGAAATTGTGTATATGCGTCCCAGTAACATATTCTTATCAGGGATTTAGTGTAAAATATTAGTTTGTTGAACTCTGAAAAGTAAAGCTTCCCTATACTTTCAATGCATTTTTTTACCGGACAAGTTTGGGTAAGCTGTTGGGCAAAAAAAAAGTGGGTAAACTGTGTTTACATGTGGTTGTCCTCCACTAGTCCACTGCTCTTATCCCAATATAATATTTAGTGTAGAAGCAGACTACCGCAGTATCAACTGTACTGTAGACACACCAACTAAGATGGTTAATGATGAATACTTGACGGATTTTCTTTTTTTTAATCGTCATGGCACTCGTCATTTCTGATATCAAGACAAAATATCAAAGCCCTTTTCAAATGCCTTTCCAGCCATGTTGAGATTTTCCCTAGCTGTTGTTTTGACTGGCGGGGTTTTCCTCAATGGGAACTTAATTTTCTGCACATCAAGGCCAGACACTCAGCCCTGGCCTGTCAATCATCCCTTCGCTCCTTGGCTTCCAATAATAGACAAAGAATGTAATGTGATATTCAGACTATTCTATTTTGTGTCATGCTCGTCTCTCAATGTTGGGCGGATCTGGGGGGAGGAGAGACCAAAGGAGCAGAGGAAGGGAGACAGTGGAAATACAGAATAATGCAATGCACTGAATTATAGATGAGTAAGACAATTGATAACCATCTATGAGCAGTTTTGTCACGTGACCCAGCAGTTGCCTTAAATACCAGACGGTAATGATGTCTGAGTCCCAAAATGGCAACCTATTCCATAATTTAGTGCACTATGCTCCTGGCAGAAGTCATGTATTTAAAGTAATAGGGTGTCATTTTTTTTCTCTGCTCAGTTGGACCTGTATTGGGGTAATACTTATCAGTATATATAAGATATATACACAACACACACACATATATATATATATAGTATACAATATATATTATATTATATATATTGTGTGTATATATATACACACATATTATATACATATATACCACACACACCTCACAAGCGACCTGTGGATAAAACTATTCATTTGTATGTTAACAAAGTCTTTAAAAACGGAATATCTGACTCCCTAAGAATGATTTAGCATGTGCAAGAGACTATTGATGAGTTACAGTAATAAAGGTCAAGAAAGGTTCTTGAGAATGTAATTTACGAAAGGCAATAGATGTAATATATTGTAAAATTGAAGATGCCAATTATACAAGGCATGAATCTTATTTACCAAGCATTACAACCATGAACAAGCATATTCTAGCAGGTCAAGAGGGTGAGCGAGAGAGAAGTCAAGCCTGAAAGGCCATGTCCCCAAGAGTCCCTGGGGAGGAAATAGAGAAGAAGTATCTCACCACGCAAGTCAGGAACAAGAAAGAGACAATGAATCTGAGACCCCCTTTATAACATCTGTGTTGATTGTATTAAAATCGGAGTTTGTTACACCAATAGTATTACTGTAAGTTAACCTCCGATCAGTATTAGACCTACAGAATGTACAGACCAACTGAACCTCGTGCTTCACAGAGGTGTGACAGAATGGAAGATGCAAGAGCAACACAAAGGCTGAATTCCTAAGAACAACACGAAAGAAATTCCCTTGTATACAGTGGTTAAAGACTCCTTGGGGGGGCTAGCCCACCTACAAGACCTGTTCATCCTTTGGTATTCAAGGATAGCTGCAGTGTACAGACTAGCTTCTCGTCCGCATCCTCCCTCTGCGCAGAGAGAGGATTGGTTTACCTGGGGGTGCGTTGGTGGTGAGCCTCTGACGCCTTTCTGTCCCAATCCCATCCTTAACCGCTGGGCTGGAAGGATACAGTGTTGGAAAGCTGATCTTTATCTATCCTCGACTGAATACAATGATACCATTCTAGAACCTAAGGGTTCTTCGCCTGTCCCCATAGGAGAACCTTTGAAAGAACCCTTTTTTGGTTCCAGGTATAACCCTCATGGTTGGAAAAAGTACCCCAATTTTCATATTTGAGTAAAAGTAAAGCTATCCACAATAGAAATGACTCAGTAAAAAGTAACCCAGTAAAATTCTACTTGAGTAAATGTCTAAAAGTATTTTGCTTTAAATATACTTAATATCAAAAGTCCATGTAATTACTAAAATATACTTAATATCAAGAGTAAAAGTATAAATAATTTCAAATTCCTTATTTTGTGATTGGTGATTTGAAGGATTCGGCGCGGGGGGGTAAATCACAGAATAACAGGATTTTATTCCGGAAATACAAGGTTACGCAGTAATGCGTCAAAACATTCCAGTGTGCAAAACATGTGCAGCTGGAACACAACAGGCCCGGCTAAAATAACCTGGCGATTACAAATACAAGGAGCTCCCCGAGCTTCACTATCATCGCAATAAAAAATCCACACAAAGACAAGGGGGCAGAGGGAACACTTATACAGGTACGGAGATGGGATATGAACTAGGTGTGTGTAATGAACAAGACAAAACCATGGAAGTAAATGAATGAGTAATGGCAGTGGCCTAAAAGGCCGGTGACGGCGAACGCCGAAGCCTGCCCTAACCAGGAGAGGAGGCAGCTTCTAGGGAGTCGTGAACAATATAGGCAAACCAGACAGCAACATCTTCTTGTTTTTTTTTATTATACAGTAGTCAGAGGCCACACTCCAACTTCAGACATCATTTAACAAACTAAACATGTGTGCCCGCCAGATCAGAGGCCAGTAGGGGTATGACCAGGGATTGTTCTGTTGATAAGTGTGTGAATTTGACATATTCCTGTCCGCCTAAGCTTCAAAATGTAACGAGTACTTTTGGGTGTCCAGAAAATGATGGAGTACAAGTACATATTTTCTTAAGGAATGTAGTGAATTAAAGTAAAAGTAGTCAAAAATATAAATAAGTCATGTAAAGTACAGATACCCCAAAAACTTCTAAGCAATACTTGATAAAGTATTTTTACTTACAGTGGGTGAGAACAATTATTTGATTACACCTTGCCGGATTGTTGTGCAGGTTTTCCCTACGTACACCGCATGTAGAGCGTCTGTAATTTGTATCATAGTTACACTTCAAATGGGAGAGACTGGAAGCTAAAACAAAAATCCAGAAAAATTCACATCTGGATGATTTTTAAGTTAAATAATTTTGCATTTATTGCATGAAATAAGTAGTTGATCACCTACCAACCCAGTAAGAATCCGGCTCTCACAGACCTTGTTAGTTTTCTTTAAGAAGCTCATCCTGTTCTCCACTCATTACCTGTATTAACTGCCACAGAAGGGGACCTGTTTTCAACTCGTACCTGTATAAAGGAACACCTGTCCACAACACTCAATCAAACCAGACTCAAACCTCTCCACAATCGGCCAAGACCAGAGGAGCGTGTAAGGACATCAGGGAGAAAATTGGAGACATGCTACAAGGCTGTGAGGGCTAAAGGACAATAGGCAAGCAGCTTGGTTGAGAGGCAACAACTGTTGGCGCAATTATTAGAGAAATGGAAGAAGTTCAAGATGACGGTCAATCACCCTCGGTCCTGGGGCTCCATGCAAGATCTCACCTCGTGGGGCATCAATGATCATGAGGAAGGTGAGGGGAATAACCCAGAAACTACACGGCAGGACCTGGTCAATGACCGAAGAGAGCTGGGGACCACAGTCTCAAAGAAAACCATTAGTATTAACACACTACGCCGTCATGGATATTAAAATCCTGCACGGCGCACGCGAAGGTTCCCCCTGCTCAAGCCCGCGCGCATGTCCAGGCCCGTCTGAAGTTTGCCCAATGACCATCTTGGATGATCCCCCCCCCCCAAAATGAGGAGGAATGGGAAGAAGGGTCATGTGTCTGATGAGACAAAAAATATCGCTTTTTGGTCATAAACTCCACTCCGCTTGTGTTTGGAGGAAGAGGAAGGATGAGTACAAACCCAAGAACACACCATCCCAACGTGCAAGCATTGGACGTGGAAACATCACTTCTTTGGGGCATGCCATTTTGCAAAGGGGGGACAGGAACGACTGCACAACGTATGAGGGGAGCGATGGATGGGGGCCATGATATCGCGAGAGTCTTGGCCAAACAACCTCCTTCCCTCATGTTAGAGCAGATTGAAGATGGGTCCGTGGCTCGGGTCTTCAGCATGACAACGACCCGAAAACACAAAGCCAGGGCAACTAAGGAGTGGCTCCATAAGAAGCATCTCAAGGTCCTGGAGTGGCCTAGCCAGTCTCAGACCTGAACCTAATAGAAAATATTTGGAGGGAGCTGAAAGCCGTCATTGGAGCCCAGTGACAGCCCCGAAAAGCGAAGGATCTGGAGAAGGTCTGTATGTAGGATGTGGGCCAAAAATCCCCTGCTGCAGTGTGTGCAAAACCTGGTCAAGACCGACAGGAAACGTTAGGATCTCTGTAATGCAAAACAAAAGGTTTCTGTACCAAAATATTAAGTTCCTGCTTCATTTGATGTATCAAATACTTATGTCATGCAATAAAATTCAAATTAATTACGTAAAAATCATACATGTTGATTTTCCTGGATTTTGTTTTAGATTCCGTCTCTCAACAGTGAAAGTGTACCTATGACTAAAAAATTACAGTGACCTCTACATGCTTTGTAAGTAGGAAAAACCTTGCAAAAATCGGCCGTGTATCAAATACTTGTTTCCTCCCCACTGTAAGTCCTTACAACATTTGCGAACCCTGTATCCAGTTGTGCGCGTGACGCTTGCAACGCCAGTGTTGTGGTTTGTTTCCCCGGGGGGCCATTATGAAAATGTTTCACTCACTAACTGTAGTCGCTCCTGGATACAGTGTCGACTAAAATGTAAAGTAACCCTTTTGGTTCCACGTAGAACCTTTCCACAGAGGGTCTACATTGGACCAAAAAAAAAAAAACAAAGGGTTCCCCTATGGGGACAGCCGAAGAGACCCTTTTGGCACCCTTTTTCGAAGAGTGGGGTCCCTGTGTGTGTGTTGTGTGGTGTGGGTGTGTGTGTGTGTGTGTGTGTGTGTTGTGTGTGTGTGTGTGTTTGTGATGTGGCCGAGAGATATGAGGGTGTTTGGTCCAGAGTGTTTCTCACAGTATGTGGTAGTAGAGTAGGGTAGATTGTTAAAGAGGTGTCTTTGCTATGCATACTATGATAAAAAAAAATCAACCAAACGTCCACATGGCACCTCAGTTATATCTTCAAGCAGTGCCTGATGAACTTCTGTTTAATGAGGGGATGTTTTAGGTGGTATTCCATATCTTTACATTATCAACCACTAATCTCTGATCATCCCATAGATCTCTCCACAACCAAGCCATATGCACCCCAGCCCCCCCCTAGCATTTGTCACACGTGCTGAATTTGATATTATAGAATTCCTATGCATATTTAAAAACGCTTTGAATGAAAAGTGAGTTTTCATATATACAGCTGCTGTCAGCAATATGGGTGTTATTCAGGATATATAGCCGACGGGGGAGGGCAGTGGGGCACACATCAAAAGGCAACCCACTGACCCTCGGCATTAACTCATTACTGACCGTCTCCATTTTCAATTGCTCTCCTCTGAATTATTGGGTTGTTACAACAAGGCAATTAGGAGTCAGGCTGAGGCCAGAGGAAAAAGTGGGATATATCCTGATGAGTGTTGGTTAGATATATACACATTCATTCACACACCAGTAATCTATGGGGCACTTATTCATATCCAATTCAGAGATGCCGGCATCCCACTTCAGAGAACGTCTCTAATGATTGTTCTCTCCCCTTGGCTAGTTTGATGTGTGGTTTGTTAGTAGGCTATTCTTTACCCTCTCTCTTTCATATTCTCTTTCAATAGTTCAGACCACCAGCCTGGTTTTTTAAGGTGCGCTCTAGTTCACAGGACGACCAGGACCACTGTGATTATGAGTATGAAAGCTATTTCAGAAGTGATTTATTTTGTGCTAGAATATGCCACAATATCCATGCAGCACAGTAGCATCGAATAGCAGAGATCTATCAAGTACACTTTTAAGAGATGGTGAGGTGTCCTATTTTTTTCAGTCATTGGGAACCAGGGGGACAGTCACAGTGTTTGGAAACGTGTAACACAATGAGGGAGGCGAATTATCCTCAAGGCTGGAACATAGTTTTAAGAAACCATTATTCACACTGTCAATTAGTTTATTATTTTTTTTACCTAGGTTTCAGTAAAATAACTAATTAGATATTGTGGATGCATAGTCTACCCTAAATGTTAAATACTCAATCTGTAATTTCAATAGCCTGACCCTACATTTTGTTAGGTATAACACTAGGCTAAACAACGAATGGCGTAATTAGACTTTCGATTTTGGGTTTGTGATAGACAGTTGGTACTAAATTCACAAGGCATGTACATTCTTCAAGAAATCAATGGGTTATCCTGAGACACATTGCACATTATTATTTATGTTTATTGCATATTTGATTTCCAAACATAGGACAAACTACAAACTAATCAACAAACCCTGTTTATAAACTGTGATGACAGCGTTTTCATAAAATTCTAACATTTTTATTATAATTTAATCTGGTTTAGGTAGTTAAAAGAATGGGCTCCCGGTGGCACAGCTGTCTAAGGCACTGCCATTCTCAGTGCTTTGAGGGTCACTACAGACCACCTGTATCACAACCGGCCCAGTCCAGGTGTAGGCTGTCATTGTAATAAGAATTTTTCTTTTTAACGGAATTGCTTAGTTAAATACAAGATAAAAAACATTAGAACTATCAGTTATGGCTAACATGACTGAAATGGCACAGCACAGCCACCTTCAGGTTAACCAAATTACACTAATATTTCTGTTGAATGTGGTGTACGTTGTTCAAAATGATAACGCATGATGTCCTGCCGCACTGCGTGTTTATTCCCGGCAACAGTTGCTCCCCTGCCCAGATCAAAAGCGTGCGTCTCGGCCTAATTTTCGACTCTTAGCATGACCCGTCCGCTATACCGATAATTCCCCGCGCTGAGACAAAATGAAGGAATACAGCCACTGCAGGGAGAACGAATATTTGGGCTCTAAAAGATTGAAACAGACGACCAAAGGTGAAATAAACCAGCAGAAAGAAGCTATTGTTGGTCATTGCACTGGTAAGATAAAAGGAAATATACATTTTGGGCGAGTTTAAATATGGGAAAATCCGGCAAGAGTGGGGGACAGACAACAAAGAGCGCAACGCTAGGCTAGCATACCGTTTTGCTGAAGGAGCCGAGAATCAATTGTTCCGCGTGAGTTGCATGGGCCAGTTGTTATGGGTACGCTCGCACATGTGCTAAATGCTCAGTTATGTTTAGGTTGTTCAAGGGGGTTTCACTTCACCCCCCAAATTGTCTGTTTGAGGTTCAAGTAGTATATATTTAACATTATCAACTGTTTTAAAAATTAGTTTAGACAGGTAGTATTCTATTTCATAACCGAAAATTTTAAATGAAGTGGCTCGAAATAGTTGACGAATACGACACCCAGAAGACCAACCTTGTTGTCTGAAATCGCTTGCGAGTGCAAAATGCCGACTCGCAAATTGTTCAATCCAAATTATTTTAGAATAATTCCATACTTGGAAATCGATGTAGGATTACGTCAGCTAACGTCAGATCTCAATGTTTGGTGTAATGTTAAATTCGTGTAGTGTCTAATTTATTTTTTACCGAGTATCCTGTTATTCGGATGGCCAATTAGCTAATAATTGCAATGATCCTGATCACAAAGGGCCTGGCGAGGCTGGTTAGGTCCAAATGGCTATTCTTGTGGGCTAGCCAAAGTTTAGCAGTAGTTAGCTACTAGCGGTCTTTCTAGCCCCAGTGGTGATCACTCGCATGAATAAATTCAAGTTTACTCTCTGGGAACCGATTTGTCGCGCACATTCCTTATTTTTGAACACTTGAAGACATTTTAATTTTCACTACGCTTGCTTACATACATACCATTTTTGCTTTAGCATGTTCCTATGCAATTGTTAGCTAGCTGTTAGCTTTATTGGTAGCAGCATGCTAGCAGTTGCTCAATGCATGGATGCATAGGTAAAATGCCTAGCTAGCAATGCTGGTGGAGTACAAGGAAGTTCAGAGACACTATTAAGTTATTTTGTGATAAATGTGAAGCTATTCAATTAACTGTTTTGTGATGAAAAACACGCTATTGAAAAAGCCATTCCCCTGAATAAAAGAAATTGCTAGGTAATGGTAATTCTGGATATGTTTACAATTGAATGAAATTGCTGCTTGAAATATTTGTTTATACTAGTTCACCCATTAGCTACATCATGCCTTCTGATTTTTCCTCAAGTTTTGATGCACTGGTTTTGGATGCGGTTTGTATCCTCTCATTCTTAAAACTCCATTTTGATTTTGCCTTTTAGGAATCCTCTGTTATTCCTCGTGGCATTATAAAGTAGCACAGCAGCCGAAACATTAACTAACTGCAGTCATCTCACTTTCATGGTATTGATTAGTAGCTAGTTAGTTGTAGAAAATTGGTAAATTTTTTACATTAATGAGTTGTATCTTTGAGATCTACCTAACTTCCTGTAGCTAATACACAAGTTAATATTACAGGCCAACGTTTTGCATTATACCCATGTTATCGGCTTGCTTCTTGATAGAGTATTTCAGTGGCTGAGGACTGGCTACTCTTGCTCGCTCTCTCTTTGTTTAACTTTAGAGCCCTTGTTCGATGGGTGTCCTATGATGATGAAGACCCATATTCACCGATAAATGCAGAAATTGACCTTCCGCACTACCTGTCGACCTAACTGTGCTCTCGCCTCTTTTTAGTTAATTAGCCTATCCTTAAAATAGTATGACCGATTAACACGCACGTCAGGTTCCTTCCGCTCTCTCCTCCTCGTAGGATGTCAGGGTTTAGCATATTATGGCTATAACCTTTTACCCAGGTTAATTTAGCTGCATATAGTGGACTGAGACTTTCTAAAGTAGCACTAATACTTCACCCTGGTTGTTTTTAGATGCCATAATTCACAACAAGTCCAGACTCCAGACCATGGCTTGTGGTTGTTGCCCACAAACCGCTCATTATTTTAATCCCGGCTAAGCACTTGATGGGGAATCAGAGGGCATAGACTGATTCCTCAGGTACAGCCCATCATAACAATGCAGCTCTTCCATCACTGCCTTTCTATACAGAATTTATTTAATGATAATTGGTGTCAGCAGCACAGTAAACAAAAACAACCATCATAGAGTCACTGATGAAGGCCAACACAGATGTTAATGTTTCCTTCCACTCATCCGGGAGTGCTGCGGCTTCACCCTGGTCTTCCTCTCAACTATGTCTATGCGATGTATGCTATCTGGGGAGATAAACAATTTGCTCTGAGTGGCGCAGCGGTCTAAGGCACTGCAATCTCAGTGCTAGAGGCGTCACTACAGAACGTGGTTCGCTCCAGGCTGTATCACAAATCCGGCCGTGGATTGGAGTTCCCAAGGGGCGGCGCCCATTGCCCAGTCGTCTTTGGAAATATGAATTTGTTCTTAACTGGCACTGCCTTGCCTAGTTAAATAAAAGTAGCAAAAAACACATCGTTCACTGTAACATATGGACAAATAACGTTGTATTGCATTGTTACTTCGCTCCTGCTCTTTCTTTCCCAGGATGGTTCCGGTTGCTCCCTGTAGTTGAACCCGCGCCACCACCACCAAGTTCATCATGAGCATCATTCAGACAAACTAGGTAATGAACTTCCTGCGCTCCAATGGGAGCATGGACTCCAACTTCTCCCTGGATGATCTGTTCAGTCCACCTGCCCCTGTGACCAGCTTCAAATCACCCGGCTGGCCCGCCCGATCCGTTATGCATGACCTGCATGCCCCACGAGATGATCCTGAAGAAGGAGCGGACTCTCCAGCGCAGCATGCCGGGGTGGGCGGCCTAGGGGGTTAATGGAGGGGTGGGGACTAAGACTACGGTTTTCATCGCCATGGCCATCAAGCAGGAAGAAGTGACAGAACATGGACTACGTCCTGCCGCTGTCAACCCTGGAGCCTGTGGAAGAGCACAGAGCTCCGGAGGTGTCCTGGGCAACCACCAGAACCCTGCTGGTGCAATGACCTAGCCTAGGCAACGTAAGGCCTTCTGATACAATTGATACTAATAGGGATGGTTTCCCATAGCCACCTTTTGTACTCAGCTGGTAGAAGCACGGGCGCTTGTAACCTAAGGTAGTGGATTTCGATCCCCGGTACAACCCATACACACACAAAATGGTATGCACGCATGACTGTAGTCACTTTTGGATACAAGCGTCTGCTAGTGGCATATTATTATTATTTATTATTATTATTATTATTAAGCCTAGTCGTGGACTAAAAAGCATTCTCATGGAGATTCTCCATTTGGGAAGAGCTTTTTAAGTCAAGGACCTAAGATTAATCGTTTCCTGGAAACCAGACGTAAGGTTGTTCTTCACACCAGAGAATTTAAGGCCAGCCCACCCCTATAGGATTGTTTTTAAATCCTTATGTATCACAATCAATTTACTTTAACCATTGGATGTAGACACAAATTACTTTTTTTGTATTAGCACATTTTCAGACATTTTATTAAATATGAAATTGTGCAATGGATCATTAAATATGCACTTGAGTGCATATCACACACATCCATTTATCTGGACACTGGTTAAGTCAGCCTAAATATTTTTGGTTTAATGTTTAAGACCACTCCAGACCGCTGTCAAGAGCAGATTTTGGGTAAATACTTTTTTTCATTTTTCTATCTGTAATACTAACGACATAGACTAGTAAAAAGGATTTTTGGCAAATTTTTCCAAACAAGATCTTACCTAGAAGAAAAAATAGACAAGAATCACAATTTTCATCTGGGCAAGTCTGGCGCATGTATCTAAGCACAACCATCAGATTTTGGGAAGGCGATGCTTCTGAAGCTGATGGCAAATGAGTTGGCTATGGGAAGAATCTGACTTCGGTGAATGTCAGTTAGACAATAATTGAAATTAGGCTACCAAATGCCTATTTAAGACCAATCACCATCTCTTCAAAGTAAGTTCTAACTGTCCCGTTGGGTAGTTTCTCTATGAATAGGCTTTAATTGTGTAATTCCGATTATGAACTTTGAATTGATTTGTATTGCATTTGAAAAGTGGTTAAAATTAATACCATTTTGATGACTAGATGATAACTAAAGAAGTATCATTCTTCATCTAGTTTTTGACATTTCTATGTAGATTTTTGGGAACAAACCACCTAATTTATGGACCAAAATACCAACAAATCTCAAAATGGATAGGTAAATGCAAAAATGTCATTTCCAGCCTATGTGCGCTGCCTTAACCCACACCAAATCTCCCTCTTTTGTATGTTTAAAAATAAGTATTACAGTTATATTTACAAGTCCCGTGTCCTCAGTTTGTAGGCATGGCGCTTGCCGCCAGAGTTGTAAAGTTCGATTCCCACTGGGGACCATTATGGGGAAGAGATTATTTTTTTTATGCCACGTCACTAACGGTTCTCCTCTGGATAAGAGCTTCCTGCTAATTTAGCTAAAATTAATGTAGCAATGAATGCCATGTTTACCTGCAAATTTTCCGTTACTTTGGTCGCTCAGCTGCCACTTGGTCTGTCGAGGTGCCTGCTACTGTGCATTGTCCATCAGATGGAAGATCAGTGAGAATGCTGAATCCTGGGAGGCTACAGGCTAGTGATAGACTCATGCAGTGAAGTGCAGTAATCTCTTCCTCCCCCCCCCTAGGGGCACCTATTGAGGCAACCGTATCTCTGTTCCAAAATGCTGTCATCACACCTCCTTCCAACATGACCCCAGTGTAATCGTCTGCGGCGAAGCAAATTCTTTACCACCAGTTGAGGTAGAAATAAATATATAGTCTTCTACGAACGCCTGGATAAAGTGAATTAAATAATCATCAAGGCACTAGCCAGTTTCAAGGGATAGGCTAGGCAGTTCTCTCAGTGGCATGCTAGCCAGGAGAAACCTCAAAACAGAAAGAGCTCAAAAGTAAGTAGCTTTTTTTTGTGTTCCTCCTAGGGCATGCTGCAGACCCTGCATTACATTAACAGAGAGACAGTTGCAGCTCTGATGTGCTAATAGCAGCTCTACGTATTCATGCATATGGAAATTTTTGCAAATGGTTTTTGAAGTGAACAAAGCCAATGCACTTTTGTGTTTATAATCAATGCGGGCACATTATACTATTCAAAAGGAAATCTCCCCTCTTGAAGAAGCCGATTCCCTCAGACAGACCTGATTAGTTTCATGTCGACTGCATTCAGGATAATGCCATGCATCCTCTAATGAAGCCATTCATAATTAACGGCACAACTAATCTGAACTATTGTTTGACGACTTAAAACATGATTTGTTTGGCTAGCCGCTTAAAAATATGATCCCATCATATTGTAACCTTTGGTAGTAATTAGGATTCCATATGATATACAATCATTTTGAAAATAAAGTGTGCTTGCAATAGAATTGTTTTGGAGGTAACATGAGCAGGTGTTGAAGAATGTCCGGATGTTGGCTAGTGACTTTTGATATTTCCCTAGAGTACAGACTCATGTCGGCTGTAGAGTACTCTTCATTGTGTGAGAAATCATACTTTAATGTGACATTTTAGTGGTTGGACTTGAGCAGATACTTAGCCTAAAGTCATGCCTGGCTCTAGGTAATTGTAAGTGTGTTCATCAGCTTGAGTAGATTGAACAAGGTTTCTCTTTATGGTGTGCAACTTGGCATGCACAATAAACTTGAAAACCAGCTATGGATGTTTGTAGTAATTATGCTTATTTGGTGGTCAGGATAAAACCATGCATAGAGAGATTTTGTGGTGTCATTTATTCTCTGAGGTCCTATAACTTACTGCAGACCAAGCATGCAGCAGCTGCAGACCTCAATTATGTACAATTTCTCTAAAAACCTGCATGAAGTCTGTGTCCCTCGCAAGTGTGACTGAACTTCTCTCGTCTCTTCTCTCTCGTGCTAATCTCTCTCTTCGTCTTCTCTCTGTCTCTCTCTCTCTCTCTCTGCTCCTCTCTCTCTCTCATCTCTCTCAGCTTCCGAGTCTCTTCTCGTCACCACACTCTCTCTCACCCCAGGTCTCTCTCAAATCTGAGAGGGCTCTCTCCCTCTCATCGCTTTCGCGCTCTCTAAGGTCTCTCTCTCTCCTCATTCCCCTCGCTCGCCTCTCTCTGATATGCAGCCTAACTGCATCTTGCATCACACAAGACACTTCACAAAGACACTCACGGGAAGACATTGTTTCATGCTTTTCAATAGTTGTGCATCTCTTACCTGGGCCCTTAGTGACACCATAAAATTAATCTCTCCCCATCAGGCACCTGACCATACAACCCATCCCTCAGTTATCCTAAAGTGGCAAAAAAAAATTGAGTCTCTCCCCCCTCCTTTTGTCCAACAAGGGATAAAAAAACACTGCTGCAGTTGGAGGCAGCATGTGGCCCAACTTACAGCTAAACATCATAGAATGCAAAACATCGTCTATTAGTCTGAAGGCCCATGGGATATTGCAGACATGTCCTGGTTGACACAGGTAAGTTGTGTTTGATACTGACTAATTATGAACAACAGTGTGGGTCGGGTCGATAACAATAATACAGAGTAATCTCTTACTTACAAACTGTACTTTCAGAAGGGAAACCATAGAATAGGAGTATCTACAGTGAGCTCCATAATTCACTGGACAGTGACCATTCTTTTGTTTTTTGGTTCTGTACTCTCGCACTTTATTTGAAAGGATACCTATGACAATGAAGGTGAATGTGCAGGACCTGTCCAGCATTCTGTATGGTCTCGGTTATTTTCATACATATCGGATGAAACCGTTTACGAATTCCAGAAGCTTTTGGTACATGGTCCCACCCTTTCGGGCATCAAAATCATTGACAGTTTTAACATAATGTAGAATAAAGTAATCATTTGGATTGGAGTAGGCAGTCGCATATCCTTTGCATGCAATGACTGCTTTCAAGTCTGCGATGCATCGCCATCACCAGTGCAGCTGGGTATCTTCCCTGGTGATGCTCTCCAGAATACCTACTGTACTCTGCAGCCAAGACCTTTCAGTTACTGGAATGTTTTGGGCTTATTGCCTTAAGTCTCTCTCGCATGTAAATGCATTTCCAATTGGATTCAAGGATCTGGTGATTGACTCGCCAGTCAGGTTTGGTCCACTTTTTGGCCAATCAAAAGATTTTCTTTGATGCTCTAGCAGTATGTTTTAAGGGTCATTTGTCTTGTTGGCTGTGATTAGTGTAACAGGCTATGAAGTTTGGAATAACATTTGGAGAGACATCTGAGGACAGAAAGTCAGAATATTCATGTAGACTTTCAGACATTCCATTGTTCTACGAACTCCTCATGCATCACTTCAATCGAGAATACAAGTGAGCCACTGTTCCCTGGCAGCCATACAGGCCCAGCATGTACACCCCCTCCCACCAGTTTCATTCTATGAGGAAGCGTAGCACTTTGGATCATGGGCATTTTCTTTTTTTTTCTCCAGGGACTTTAAAGTCTTTCGCATATCCTTCTGGTACATGTTAATCTTTGTCTCATCTGTCCCCAATATTTTTTTCCGACCTCTTGGGGTTCTTTTAGGTGCTAATGTTAAGCAAACTGTAATGAAATGCCTTTCTGTGTCTTGCCAGCTTATCAGATGGTTTGCATCTTTAGTGTACGCCTCTGTATCCTGCTGGCCCTGTAGTCATTCTGCGTATGGTAGACTTTGACAATCTACACCTGCAATCAGAGAGTGTTTTTTGATCCATAGTTGGGTCTGTTAGCAGAAGGTTATTTTTTTTTTGTCTGTCACCATAGAGCAGTATGCCTCCGTCCTCCACTACATGGTCCTTCCTCTTGTCTACCGGTCTTTTGAGGGCAATTCTAGGTTCACCAGTTTGTTTTTTTCTTGTAATGATGCCAACAAGCTGGTTTACTTGGTCGGCAGCAGGGTTTTTTGCAATGTTTCCTGAAATGATTGTTTTCATTTCCTGAAGCCTACAGTGAACGGCCAACTTCATGGAGAATCGACACTGCTTCTTCCTCCTGTTTTCACCAGAGGCCCAATACAACCTCAAAGCTAATAGCAACGTCTAGAATCATTACTATTCATCACTAGCTCTCCTGCATTGCACTAACGCACAAATGAATACACCTGCCTAAAGACACACATCTGTGAACCAATTTTAACACATACTTGTAGTACCTTAGATGGTCCGGTGACCATGTACAAAATGTGCTGTTCCATTTCTAAACGTTCATCCCATATGTTACAAAATACCCTCAATTAAAGCCATGACAGTTCCTGCAAGCAGAGACGCTCATTGAACATGTATCCTTCTGCAACATCAAAGGCTGGGCTAGCAGGGGGCAGAACCAAATAATTACGAAAACAATGTCGCTGTCCCATGAATTATGGATCTCAGCTGTATATTATACACGGTGTGGCACGTCGTTACGGAAGATACGGAACCCAGGCGCAGCAATGATAGACGACATCCCCCATAAGTACTTGGACATCATGACACAAAAGTAACAACCAAACGGGTACTGTGAAGTCCTAGGTTACACAAACAACCTTTACGGACCCAGATCCCACACGCGACTAGTGCCAACGGCGTGCCCTTTGTATCAGTCCCCAATCAGAGCACGAGCTACAGCCTGCCTCTGCATTGGGAACTGACCCTCGGTCAAACAGCAGACTCTAACGTCCGCTAACATCAACACGGTTAATCATATAACACAGAAACTACCGCACCCTGGCTGCAGGCATTTCAGAGTCCCCAGCCACACATGGCTTCCACTGGTTATGATGGCCAAAATCTACTTGTTTCCTGTTCTATAACCCACGTTGGTAAAACAGCTTTTATCACGATAAGCACGTGGTAGGCTACGTCCCTCTGTAGTGTGGCTAAGAACAGCACGTAGCCGTGGTAATATTGGCCATTTAACCACCCTCCGTGCCAAGTCCTTCACTTTGCGATGCTTACTGGACTCCTGGCTGAATCATTTCCTACTCGCTACACAGTCTTTAGGCCTTTTTCTCCTCTTCAGCTTCCCCCCCCCCCGCCCCTCACCCCTCTCTTGGGACCCCCCCCCCCCCCCCCCCCCCACCTCATCCTCTCTCATCAGCCCGTCTGAACCTGGGCAGCCAGCAAGGACTCGCAGGACCTGGCTTCTCTGGACCCCTCCAAGGGCTCCTACACGATCGAGAACTTTTTGGCCCAGGCCTTTTGGGATTCCCAGTTTCAAGTCGCCATCCGCGGCCCCTTGTCATACGGAACGGACTCTAGCCGGGAGGTGGACCACCGATAAAGACGCCACTCTCCGAATTCTCAGGGTATACTAGTTTGTTAGCCGACGTCAGTGAGGCAGTATTACAGGTTCTCCAAACCCCCACAAGCCAAACTACAGATGAGGACCTGGAGGGGACAGCATTCTGTTGGAGGTTCTATTTTTTGTCCCCTCAGTTTTTTTTAGTGCTCCTATTTTATTCTTATTTTTATTAGTGAGTTTTAATAATTATTATAATTATTAAACCTGCCGCTATGTTTATGTGCCCCACCCCACTCTCCCCCAGGACTGGGGTCTCAAGGCCTATTCAAATGCAATTTTTTAAGATATATTTTTTAAGCAAATACTCTATGTATTTAGTCCGTGTTTCATTTTTTTGGTGTCAATTTTGTCTGCTCGTTAATCCTTAGAATGAAAGTACCTTTGTTAAAGCAAACAACACAGTAGCAATGATTCTTGTTTTTTTTCTCCCATGAGTTTAAGGTTTTAGCAATCAACCTTACAATGTAGCTAGCATAATATAGATCCAATGATGGCGGCAGGGATAGCCCATACCTGAAATGGCAAAATAAATAATGAATTGTCTGTTACAAGATAAAAGTATTACTCAGAAAAAGTGTAGACGGGAGGAATTGTGTAGTGCAGTGAGCACTCATTTTAGAGATGTAATTTGCAACTGACAAAGAGGATGCTTTGTTTGGTTATTTCTTGTGTTTTATACCTTGGTTTAATGAGTGCACAAATATGGAGACTGCTGCCAGCTCACTTACACTGAGAACACTTTCCACTTACTATATAGAGATTATGGTACTTTTCTTGTGTCCATGTGAAACCCATTTTTCGTTCAATAAGTGCCATATATATTTAATAACCTATATATACATGTATATAACAGCTTCTAATCATTTCTGGGGAACTGCCAGTGAGGTAGGGAGTGTGAGGGTGTGGGTTTTGGGAGTAAAATTAGTTTTCCTTATTTGTTAAGGAAAACATAGTGATGCTATTCTTTGGCCAATAGAGGTTGCTGTTGACACTGTGGACTGGCCTTCCTCATCTTTCTCCCCGTCTTCTTCCTCCTCAATTATTTATTTCCTTAAAGAATCCCGATTAGCACTTTGACCATTATTTCACTGCACTGAATAACTAAGCTACCCATAGGATCTGGAAGACATTTGAACACAAACTGACTGCTTTCTAAAGAGATGTGTTGTGTTGATCAGGTTGGGTTGGGGATGACTAACCGTATGCAGATGGTGGGTGGTGGGGTTGAATATATCTTGAGCAATGGTGTTGTGGAAGGTGGGTTTGGTTGGGAATGCCCTATGTTTGGATGGCAATGGTTCTCATTTGGGAGGGGATGTTAGGGGATGGGGTGGGTTTTTTGCCTTGGAGTTTTTTATTAGCATTATCTCCTGGATTTATCACGTGTAGACATGGGGGGGGGGGGGAGGGGGTGGGTTTGTTTTAAGGAGATGTTAGTAACAGTTAAATTAGGATAAACGTGTTAATAATTCACACCTGTTTAACGCATCTTTGATTTGCTATTCAAATTTAAAGTTACGTGTATTTTAAAGTGGCTGAATATTTCTTCCCCGTTACTGAACCAGCCTGGAAACCAGGTACGGAAGTGATCATTTTAAATTTAACCCATATTACCTATACAAAACCCAAAGCATTAGACATTTCTGGTGTGCTGGCAGTAACCACAACGGTAGTTTTATAGGAATGGGGTGCCTAGTCCCTGGAATGTTTGTCTGCAAAGAAGTTTGTGCATCCCAAATGGCTCTTCTATAAAGTGCACTACTTTTGACCAGGCCCATAAAAGAATAGGGTGCCATTGTGGACGTACACATTGCTAAATGAAATATAAATTTCCTGCTGTGTCTAATGCCTCGTTTAATTATGTTTAATTCTTGTCAGTCCTGCATTTTATCTTTAATTTATTTATGATGAACAATTGCATTTTCTTCATAGCCACGAATGGCCTTTTGCTAAAATGCTATCACTCTTTTTTTTATATCATTCTGTTTTATTTATCCCTTTTATTTCCTTATGGCCCCTTTTTTGTCCTTACAGAATCATGAAACACGGCTGAATGCTGCAATGTTTCAATTATCATAGAACAATGACTGGCCACTCCAACCATGAATCTTTTTATTGGATAGGAGGCGGGGTGAGCAATAAGACATTGACCTTTTATATACCTCGTTATCACTGAACACACAAGTGGACAAAAGGTTGGCTGTATGGGCAGAGATGTTGTCTGTGGCTATTTTTAATAAACCTTGTGTAATGACATTTATGGGACCTTTCAAGGGGGTATGGTAGTGGCTTTAGGGTTCTGTAAATGCCTAATCCATCAAACCAGTGTTGCAGTCTACAGTTCATTCTTGTCTCAAGGGTAACATTTGTTACGTCCTATATTTTTTAATGTATGCCTATTGTTTACAAGAGAATTTACAAACACTACATCAAAAATCTTTCCCCCATATGATTCGCATCATCCATTTTTTTGGATCCTTTTATTTTTTTGGTCAGCACACTCAAATTTGTAGCTACGTTTATCTTCCCTGTTATTTTGTTTCCCAGATTCTTGTAATGTTTGCAGGGCGGTACCTTGTCCAATGAATTTATAATTGATCAGGGATAAACAATAATGATGCTGTTATCGCGGATCTTTTGTTGACTTTGGTGTGCACTTATGTGTTTGTTCTATGGTGTTTACACTTTTTCCCATGAGGTCTACACTTAACTTTTTTCCATATCTGGGCTTTGTGGGTGTATTGTTGATTGCAAATACTTTCACTGCATGAATACTGTTAGTCTGTTGGCAGTTTTTTGCTGATTTACATCATGACTGGTTAAGTCTGTTTGGCCAGCAATATCTTTATGCTGCATAACACAGCTTTGCCACCCAGGTGGCATTGTCTTTTATATCATTAGGGCTACCGTCCTTGTGTTTTCTTTCTGTCCCATGACTGGGACTTATGTGGTGTTGGTCAGAGATGCATTTTGTGTGCTAATGGGGCGTGGGTCAGCTGTTTTGTTTTCACATGCCACCCACCCGCAGTTGCTAATACCCATCTTGCACCGCCGCTGTGATAAAAGTGAAAGATCGAGGCCTCTCGACCCCCCCAAACTCACAAGATATAGAAGATGCTTTGTATGGCTACAGTTCGGAGACGTGGAACTGATTTTTTTGATAGGGGGTGCAGGATTTTTTGTTGTTGGCCTAGTGTAGATGTTTCTCTTATTTCTGATATTTTGGTAGGCTTTCAAAAACTATGTCAAAAGACCTAAGGTTTCTATCTGGCATTTTTGCAAAAATGAGTTATTGTTAGCATGTTCTGTTACATGGGTCCTCTACCTATAATAGTACTCCACTTCATGTTAAGTTCAAAAGAAATACACGAAAACATTGCTGATGCCATTCAAAACCAATGGAGGTTTTGAACTTTAATGCCAATTCTCAGAATCCGATCTTTTTGCGATAGAACCTTGTATTCCCCAAGCTCTGGATTTGCTAGTCAACTGTCTATAATTAGTATTGAAGCTTCTCGTTTGTCATTATAAACGCGGAGTATTAACAAACATTAAGAAAAAAAAAAAAAAGCCACCCCCTTCCTAATATTGAGTTGCACCCCTTTCCCTTTTGCGCTCAATAACAGCCTCCAATTCGTCGGGCATGGACTCTACAAGGTGTCCAAGCGTTCACAGGGAAGGCTGTCCATGTTGACTCCAATGAGTCTCACGTTGTGTCACGTTGGCTGTATGTCCCTTTGGATGGTGAGAACGTTCTTGATAACACTGGAAACTTTGAGTGTGTTGCAGTTCTTGGCAAACCGTGGCGCCTGGCACCTACTAGCCTAACCCCCGTTCAAAAGCACTTCTGTCATAATCGATAGAATGGAATGCTTCAACCTAGTCGACATCGGTAAGTTTTCTGGTCATCTTGCATCTTTTCACGGAGCAAAGACTTAGGCACGAGGGGAGAAAATTGCGAAAGCTCCCCCCAAAAAACTGGAAAGATTTTCTGTGCAAAATTCCAGTTTGAGACCAGTTGTAAGGAATAGAAAGCTGTGAAAAATTGGACCCCAACATGTTATCTGATAATAGTTTGTTTGGCTTTGGATGCATATTTTATGTGTTGCAATAACTATCCAGCTTTTGTGTACTGATCAAGATAGTCCCTCTACAGACGTCCCTACTGGGGGCATTTCACGATTCTCTCAAGATGCTGACGGAAATAAAATATTTATCCACTCCTGTTCACAGTCAAAATGTACATTTGGTATATCGCTTTACTAGCAATGAAATGCTTATTCCTGCAGGGTTTAATATTAAGGCTGGTGAGAGTTATGAGTCTACAATTTTGGTGTCCAGATTTCAGTTTGCCTTTACTCATCTGAACAGGTCCTACAGTTCTTGACGTACCAATAGGCTATTTGAAGTCCCCTCTTGTGGACTGTTGAATTTGTATAGCGTCTCACAGCATCACACACACTGCTAATCATCCTCTTTTACCACTTCATCAAAGCTTTCCCAAACATTACTTTCTGGCCCTCTCCCTTCTCTTTAGTTTCAACTCTCCATTTCACACAGCTTTTCTGTTATTGAATTCCTCAAATTTTGTCTTTTTGCCTCACTGGATCACATTAACGTTTTTCTGCCCTGTCCAGAAGCATTTTGGCGATTGACGTATAGCCTATTTGGCTCGCTAACGTTAATTCCAATTTATGCTTGCTCGGTAAAATGCGTTCCGTAGGCTCCGTACAGAGGGTGTGACGCAAAGGCGTTGCTTTTCCGGGAGGCCAAATTGAGCTCCATACCCCAATCGCATGCAGCCCCAGCCCAATTTTGAACAATGTGAGGACTCTGTGTACTCCACATTTACATTATTGGTCGACGGTAGGTGGGGCGGGAGGTCCTTATAAACCCAACTCACTTCCTGATAACTTCCTTCACACAGCTCTGTGGACCTCCCGCCCCAACCTAACCGTCAACCAATCATATCAATGCGGATCTCTACAGAGCCTCCGTATTGTACAAATTAGGGGGGTGTCATGGCGATGTGGTATGGAGCTCAATTTGGCCTCTGCGTGCCTCCGAGGCTCCGCAAGTTTGCTCACACCCCTATACTACGGAGTCTCCGACCACATTTTCGGATCAAGCTAAAATTGGCTCTTAATGCTCTGACTTACACAGCTGCATCACAGTAAATGTAATGTGTATGCACTGGTGAGTTGACACCTTGTCAGTTCCTCTTCAGACACTGTTGAGGAATTAAAGCGCTTCCCCAGGTTTATCGTCAGACATAACAAATTGCTTGTATTCCTTTCTATGCATGTACATGTAGGAGTTGTGTTGATTTCTGTGAATGTTGTCATTGTAGTGTGTGTTTTGATAATTGACCTTTGATTAGGGCCCTACAATTTAGAGAGTGTCTATTTTTTTATGACCTGAGGGAATGACCTACTTCTGCCTTGAATTATTACCAAACCAGCATTTTTAGCAGTATGTAGTCAAATTTCATATCTGTATCGATGTTGCCCATGCTTATTGGCCTATGGTTTTGTCTTTCGTTACACCCTTCGGGAAGAATATGTACCAACTTTGATAAAGCTTTCTACGTTATATCTACAGAGAAGGATGCCTTGTGAAGGAAGGGCCTACATATGGTTTCACATTTTGATTATGGCCAGGAATGCCCAGGTTAGTCAATTCCTTCCCCCATGTTACTGTATGTCTGTGTTGGGATGAATAGTGTATAATACATCAGACATGATAGGTGGTTTAGTCAATGGGCTGTGTTATCCTTTCATACTCCCACATTGTTGACCAATCTGATATGTGGAAGCAATCGCATTGCACATTTCCTGTCATAAATGAAACGTACAGTAAGAAACCCATAATGCCAATAGGGGTGCAGCAAACAACGGAAAAAATACAGTTTTAAATACATGTTTGTATTATGGCTCAAATCAATGGAGGTGACTCCCAGTTTGTGCTGAGCGTAATGTCAAGGAGGTGTTCTTGGCTGGTCATCAAGGAGGCCAAGCACTGACTTAACCTTGGCCTCTCTAAACACTGTTTTGATTAAAGCCTAGAGTGGCCTGCCAGTTTTTTGTTCTCTCTCATCAAAGCACTGGATAACTCAGCAGAGTTGGATCTGGGATGTGTAGGAGAAAGGCTACATTCTACGGAGATATTTGAGTAGTAAACAATCATGAGAGAGGGAGTTGAACTCCATTCATACTGACCAAGGCCAGACCTGAGGCTTGTCCAATCTGGAGCGGCAGGCTTTTTCCTCAGCCAGGACTGGAGGCTTAGGTGTAGATTTGGGGATGGTGCAGTACGGGAATTCAAGGACATTTTTGCCCAAATGTAGATGTAGACCTTCAAACTCTGGTTGGACCCCATTCCGTCCTGAAACTGATGACAGATATCCCAGATACATGATGGTCAGAACTGTTGAACATGGATCTTTTCAATGAGACTTTCATCTACAGTGCATAGATGTATGTATGTCTAACTCTAGTGTGGTCGCCCAATCTGGTTGTGCTTTAGCCAACTCCTAAGATGGTTTTCACACCATATGGCTGAGGAGTTGGCAAAAAAGCACAAACAGATCTGGAAACCAGGCTCTAGCTCATCCTTATCCCCAACAAAGCATTAAGTAGTTTGGGTTTTGTTGTTTAATGCATACCAGTAAGCTTTAAGACTTGGGAAGTCAAACTAATGTGTGTTCTTCAAAAAGTCAGTGCAGTATGGTATCTCAGTATGAGAAATGTAAAAATGATTGATCACTCCTTGGGAAAACACAATGACATTAGTGGTACATTTTATTGACTCCATTTCTGAGTCTAATGACTTCCTTGATAATTAGTCATGAGTTATGGTAAATGCTGTAAACTGAGAGAAGCAGTTCCTGTGCTTTGTTAGGAGCTGTCAAGAGGGTATCGTTAAGTGGTCAATGATCTCATTTTTTTTTTACGATTAAGGTCATGCCGTGTGAATTTGATAGGGGGACCATTTTATGTCGTAAAAATCGTGTGACTTTTTTGTCTGTTTGTTACAGTCATGTTCATTATGGCAGATTTCTGAACTTGGCAGCTTTTGTTTTGCATCCTGGATTCTTCAGTGTTTTGAAGTTGTAGCTTTGGGTGCCAGGGCAGTACATTTCTTTCTGTTTTTCCAAATTATTGTCCTAGCAAACGATGCGTAAAGCACAGATGGGTCTTTCCACATTACACTTACTGAAAGTGTAACAAAATGGTAACACTATCAGTCATTTACTGTGGAAAGATACAAGTAATGTCACGGACACCACCTTCAAGTAGCTATCCTGTGGTCATCAACTCTATTTGCCTGATGGGCCACACTGATCCTTTATCATCTCAATACACATACAGTATCTATCCCCAAACCAATCTAGGGCCAACCTATCCAACTCACATAGAGCAAATAATAAAAGTCCTGCCAGCTGTATTGACCAACTTTATAGTTGCTTGGCTACAACAAATCATTTGAGATTGGGTCATTTTCGAGATCTGTGCTTTCATTGTACATTTCTGTTCTCCAACTCAACATAGACAATGTATTCTCAAATGGGCAAGGGGTATTGAAAATCCCAAAGAAAACATAAAGGAAAATTGCCATTGTTCTGGAAGGTTTCTGCAATCAGGTTTGAGACACCATATATTGATATATTCTATATTACAGCCCCCTCTTGTTCAGGGAAAGGGACTCATCCAACCTGGATTCAGGAGTAGATGTAACATGGTAACGTAAATCCGGGACGCTGAAATAGTATGATATGTTACGTTTCGTATGGTATGTATTAATTTTGTGGATGTCCATGCCATTCCCTATGCTACTACTGTATATCAGAAAACAAATCATTTATGGCAAACATCCGCACAGGAAAAGTAGGGGTGGTGGGGGTGCAGCAGCACCCCCTGATAAATCAAAATAATTTAGCCCCAATTAGGCTATAAAAAATATTTTCCGCCGCAAATGATAATACTCCTGTCTGAACAAAAAATTAAATACTTTCAATTACTACAGCGAGATTAGCATAATTTAGTCTACAGAGGATCAGATACCTTCTAAAAAAATAACTGTGGATTAAGTTTGTCTCACAAGCACTTACAGTCGGGGACTCTGGAAGGCCGCAATTTGGGCAGCACACCTGCCAAATATAGAACAGTGGAGACCATTTCACACTCTAGATTATGTGGTTGTCTAACTCTAGTGTGGGTCGCTCAGATCTGGTTGTGCGTTAGACAAGTCCTAAAGAAAAACTGTTTTTCACAACCATACTTCCGAGGAGTTGGGCAAAAGCACAACAGATCCTGTAAACCAGGCTACCTCTAGCTCATCCTTAATCCTCAACAAAGCTTAAGTAGTTGGGTTTTGTTGTTTTAATGCATACCAGTAATCTTTAAGACCTTGAAGCTTAAACTACTGTGTGTTCTTCAAATGGTTAGTGCATTATGGTATCTCAGTATGAAAAAAAATAATAAACTTATTGACCACAACGCTTGGGAAACACAATGACATAGTGATACGATTTTAATTGACCCCATTTCTGAGGAATGACTCCCTTCAATATTAGTAATGAGTTTTACAGCAGTTACATACAATCTTTTACTAACGTTATAGTTGCTTGGCTACACAAAATGATTTGAACTTGAGTCATTTCGAAATCTTGTGCTTTCATTGTACATTTCTGTTCTTCAAACTCAACATAGCCAATTATTTTAAAATAAATGCAAGCGTATTTGAAAATCCGACAGATAAAATGGAAAGAAAATTGCCAATTCTCATGGAAGGTTTTGTGCAATCAGTTTTGAGAAATAATATATGGATATATTCTAGATTAGGAGGTAAAAATCTCTTGTTTCATGGAATGGGTCTTATCCAACGCTGGACTCCGGGGTAGACCTAACATAGTAAATGTTAATCTGGGGACACTGAGAATTAGTATTATATGTTTACGTTTTGTATGGACAAGGTGCAAGTAGATTTAAATGTATTCCTGTTACGGGGACCTCCTATGTCCTGCATAGCAAGTGCCATGCCTCCACTACCAACTGAGCCACAGGGCAAACCCCTAATTCATTTAATAGGATCTCTATGGGCCTAAGTGTAAGAGTTTGTCCTTTACGTTTTAAAATGTATTCAGCCTACCTTTAATGTGGCATAACACAACCAGTCATGATGGTTTTCATGTAGGCTACCTGCACAGCTTTACTCAGGGATGGAGGAAAGACATACGATGCAGGAGAAAATAGTTTTAAAGCCTCATTTACATATTTTTCTGCTTATAATTTTCGACAATTGGTAGGCTATTTTGTAAGTCAACTTTGTCTAAAATTAGAAGACATGCAGCTTCTTCTTCTGTCATTACTTGATGCTCGTCTAGAATACTAAATAAAAGCCTTGCTCACAAGAATGTCATAAATGAATAGATAGAGATGATCATGCATCATCAACACTCTATACCTGACCAAAAAATATGAACGAACAGTGTGTTGGCCCCCATGTTGTCATTGAGCTGAATACAAATATCCCAGAAATGTTTCCACAGAACACAAAAAGCTTATCTTCTCTCATATTTTGTACACAAATGTGTTTACATCCCTGTTAGTGAGGCGTTTTCCCGCTGTGCCCAGAATAATCCATCCAACCTGACAGTTGGTGGCATATCAAGAAGCTGATTTTAATAGCATTATCATTAATTACACAGGTGCATCCTTGCGCTGGGGACAATAAAGGACCTACTCTAAAATATGCAGGTTTTATCACACAACACAATACAACTGATGGCTCATGTTTTTAAGGGAGTGTGCTATTGGAATGCTGACTGCAGGAATGCCCACTCAGAGCTGTTGGCCATAGAATTTGAATTTTCATTCCTCGTACCATAACCCGCCTCCACGTCATTTTAAGGAGAATTTGGCAGTAACATTCCAGCCCAGGACCTCCACATCTTTGGCTTCTTCACCTGCCGGGAATTGTCTGAGGGGGTGCTGAGGGTATTTCTGTCTGTATAAAGCCCTTTTGTGGGGAAAAACTCATTATGATTGGCTGGGCCTGGATCCCCAGTGGGTGGACCCTTGACTCCCAAGTGGGTGGGTGTTACACCCCTCCCAGGCCTACCCATGGGGCTGCCCCCTTGCCCAGTCATGTGAAATCCCGTAGCATTAGGGCTAATTTTTTTATTTCAATTGGGGGGGGGGACAGATTTTCCTTATATGAACTGTAACTCTGTACAATCTTATGAAACTGTTGAATGTTTGCATTTATAATTTTTGTTCAGTATAGTTGACTATGCAGTAAAGTTTTATCCTGTCATTTCTGCTTCTCAAACATAGTGACAAATTCAGTTTGACATGGTTTTAAGGGAACATAAAAGCTGTAAAAAAAGATCCAACCTGTTTTTGATATTTTTTCAGTTAATCTTGTATGCATATTCTATTTGGTTGAAAATTAAATACTCAGCTTCTAAGCACACATTCGATTCCTCTCAGATGCCTGAAATAAATACAGTTAGTAGTTTGGTGGGCCCAGAGATCTGTTCTGGAGACAAATTAACATTTGGTCTATCATTTTTACTGCGAGGAATACTTAATTTCTGCCAGAGTTAATAGTGCTAATAGGCTAAACTACATGTGAGGACTATAACATGTCAGTGTTAAAGGCTTCAGTTTACTATTCCAACTATTTAGGCCTACACCCTTAGAAAAAAAGGTTCCATCTAGAACCTACAGGGTTCTGTTGGCTTTTCCCCCATAGGACATGGATTCTTATCAATTGATTCAGGCCACGGGACAATTTATTTTCTTGAGCGTACTGTTTTGGGGGACCGGAACATATTTACAAGTCATTTGACCGCACATTGACCCGCAAGAATCCCAAACAGATATAATATTTGACTTAAAACATAATCATTTCAAACCTTGCTTACATTTGTATACGATAACGTGTCTCTCTAATTACTTGGGAAAGACTGGGAATCAGAGTTTCTCAAATTAAAATCTCTCCTGGTGTTTTTTACAGTCGTTTATGTCCAACAATAAAACATTAAAATATAAAATATTTCTTTATTTTTGCTTAGAAAACTTGGGGGTCCAAATAAAACCACCCATGGGCCAGGGGAACCCTGCCTAGAGACCCTTTTAAGACACTTCTTGGTTTGCAAGTAGAACCCCGTTTGAAATCCTGTAGAACCATTTACAACAGAGGGTTCTACTGGAACTCAAATATTCTACTACCTGACCAAAAAGGGTTATCCTATGGTGACAGTCGAATAACCTATTTGGAACCTTTTTTCTAAGAGTGTACCCACTCTAAAATAATTCCGGTATCCATACATTGGCCATTTGAGAATGCAAAGAGACATCCCTTTACAAAACACCACAAGTGTTTGAATGACATTCATGATGTCATTCATTCAGTAGGCCACAACAAGTCTTGTAAGCTGAATTGATGCGTACACTGCGGTCTGGGCCCTCATCTCTGCGTTGGCAAAATGTCAGTGTTACGTTGGTCTTTCAACTGTTTCATGCGACTGACCTGCGTTAATGATCAATTGTAGTCCTGCCTATATTTTTCTGTGGAATCTATGTTTAAGTATTGTGATAGCTCATCTTTTACCAAGTACAGTTTACCCTACCTATTTATTTTGCAGGTACTCTCTCGTACCGTAACCGTTCAGCTTTACTTTTCAACCCTGGTATGGTATTAATTTTGTGGATGTCCCATCATACATGTCAATATGATATGTTATGCCATTTGTACACTATGTTTACCAATTTGCAAACGTATGATATATTCCGGTATTGTAGGTAGTTTTATCTAGGTAGTTATCGTAGGTATTGTAGGTAAGTATTGTATTCGGCTGAGCCGGTGATCTGAGGCTACTAAACCACTACCTGGACTAGCTACGGGTAGCACGTGGTAACTATTAGCAACTGTGGGATAGTTGTTTCCAATTTATTTCCACCTTAAGAGTACCTGTAAATTTATGCCAGCTAGTGCCTACCATTCAGCGTTTTTCTAACCTCATTTCTGACGCGTTAAAACGTTAGGTAGTTAGTAGCTAACTGTATTCGAATGGTATTTAGCTTGTTGCTACCTGGAATAGCTTAACTAAACAGTAGCTGGAACACCTATCTAACAGTAACGCGTAACTAGGCCTGAATCGATCAGTGGCTAGCCTTTGCACTTAACTGGCTAACAGTAACTACTATGGGTAAGTTTATAATAACCTACATTTGTTTTGTGTTTTTACATACTGGTAACACAGATTCTTCAGGGATTCGGACATTGGGGATTAGTTAACGTAGCTTGGCTTCTCTCTGTGTGTTTCGTGCCCGTGGAGGATGGTTTTTCGTTGGCGAGAGAGCAATGGGCTAGCTAGTATGCTAACAATTCTAGCTAACTAACTGGCTGCATAATTGACGACGACTCACCTCAACTGTCAAACTAACCCAAACTTTACACACAAACGTTAGACACGGACACTAATGATCTGCTTGGCGTGTTACACACTGGTGTTTGTTGTAAACGGTATTGGTGCTAAACCGTGTTTATTGTAGGCGTGCATGCTAGTTGCTATGGCGTCATAGGGATCGTGCCCTGGACGGTTTCACGGAAAATACTGTACCTAGTTAGCTAGCTGAATAACTAAGTTAGTATAATTCGCTAGAAAACATTGAACCCTGTAGTTTTACAACAATTAAAATTTTCTAAAGTGGAAGTTGGGAGAGTTATATTTGAGTTTTCAGTGAAACGTAAGTTGGGGGGCCCTGCTCTCTCCGCTTTCCTCCCAGATGTTTAGTTTCCATTTCATTCCGATCTCCTTTGCATTAATTATAGCCATTTTCTGTAGCATTGTCAACTATGTGTCTGTCTATCCCTGTTCTCTCGCTCCCGCAGGGGCTATACAACGCCTCACACACGCGTAGCTGCTGCCACTCTACCTGTGGTCCCTACACAGCAACACCCACGTGGAGTTCCAGGTCTCCGGCAGCCTCTGGAACTGCGTTCTGGCGGGCCAACAAGGCAGAGTTCATCTCATCTATGCTACCCTCCAGTCCATTGACTTCTTGGCGCTGACGAAACATAGATTACCACAGAAACAATGCTACTCCTACGGCTCTCTCCTCGTCTGACCCTGTGTTCTTCCGCATACCCCGAGAAGCTATCTGGTCAGCGGGTGTGTGGCACGGAATCCTCGTCTCTCCCAAGTGGACATTCTCCTCTTTCTCCCGCTGACACATCTGTCTATCTCTCATTTGAATTCCATGCTGTAACGTCACTAGACCATTCAAAGCTTAACAATCCCTTACGTGTTCTCATTTATCCGCCCCCCTTCCAGGTTTGCCATTTGCGAGCGAGGGGCATCAATGAGGCTGACAACCTTGGAGAGTAAAAAAAATAAGGAGGTTCCTTTCTCATGAGAGGAGGGGACTTTTAGGATGGCTAACCCCCCTTGACCGAGTCTGGGTGGTTGACTTCGCTCCACACCTCCCCTTACGCTGACCACAACCTCTCGACTCATTTCTCCACTCTCTCTGGCTTCCTTATTCCACCTTTACTTCCTCTGACTAGATGTTGACCCTCCTACCCCTCCTCACCGTTCCCTACCCTCCTACTCACCAAGGCAAGGCAATACCCATTGACCTATCTTTAATAGGATGACCTATGGGTTTGTATCCTTTTCTCTCTCAAACTCTCCTCCAACACTACCTCACTCTGCCCTCTACTCAGATGGTAAGTGCGCCCGTTCGCAACCTTCGCTCTCTCTCTCCCGCTACTCTCTTCCTCTTCCATCCTATCATCTCTATTCCCTCTGCTCAAATCCTTCTCCCTCCAATCTTCCTGATTCTGCCGTCCTCAACACCCTCCTCTCCTCCCTTTCTGCATCCTTTGACTCTCTTATGTCCCCTATCATCCCGTCCGGCCGGCTCGGTCCTCCCCTCCTGCTCCGTGGCTTGACGACTCATTGCGAGCTCACAGAACATGGCTCCGGGGCAGCCGAGCGGAAATGGAAAAAGGAAACACTAGACTCCACCTGCAGAAAACCTGTCATCTTTTCACTCCCTCTCTCTACATTTTTCTTCCATCTGTTTCTGCTGCTAAAAGCCACTTTTTACCACTCTAAATTCCAAGCATCTGCCTCTAACCCTAGGAAGCTCTTTGCCACCTTCTCCTACCCTGCTGAATCCCCCCCCCACCGCCCCCCCTCTCTGTGATGACTTGTTCGTCACCATTTTGAAACAGAAGGTTGACGACATCCGATCCTCGTTTGTTTAAGTCAAATGACACTGCTGTTCCTGCTCACACTGCCCTACCCTATGCTTTGACTTTCTTTCTCCCCTCTCTCTCCAGACTGAATCTTGCGACTTGTGATGTCGGACCTGCCGGCCGCCGCCCAAACAAACCTGCCCGATTGACCCTATCCCCTCCTCCTCTTCTCCAGACCTTTCCGGTGACTTCTTCTCCTTACCTCAACTCGCTGCTCATCAACTCATCCTTGCACCGCTGGCTATGTCCCTTCTCGTCTTCAATGAGAGCGAGAGTTGCACCCCTTCTCAAAACCTACACTGCGATCCCTCCGATGTCAACAACTACAGACCAGTATCCCTTCTTTCTTTTCTCTCCAAAACTCTTGATCGTGCCGTCTTTAGCCAACTCTCTTCTATCTCTCTCAGATTGACCTTCTTGATCCAAAACCAGGGTCAGGTTTCAAGACTGGTCATTCAACTGAGACCTGCTCTTCTCTGTGTCCCGGAGCGCTCTCCGCACTACTAAAGCTAACTCTCTCTCGCCTCTGCTCTTGTCCTTCTAGACCTGTCTGCTGTCCTTTGATACTGTGAACCATCAGATCCTCCTCTCCAACCCCTCTCTCCGAGTTTGGGCATCTCCGGCGCGGCTCACTCCTGGATTGCGTCCTACCTGACCCGTTCCGCTCTACTAAGGGGGAGTGGCGAGAATCTGTCTCCGCACCACGTGCTCTCACACACTGGTGTACCCCTAGGGCTTCTCAGTTCTAGGCCCTCTCCTATTCTCGCTATACACCAAGTCACTTGGCTCTGTCAAAAAAAAAAATATCCTCACATGTCCCTCCTCCTATCATTGCTACGGCAGACGACACACAACTATCTTCTCCTTTCCCCCTTCTGATAACCAGGTGGCGAATCGCATCTCTGCATGTCGTGGCAGACATATCAGTGTGGATGACGGGATCACCACCTCACGCTGAACCTCGGCAAGACGGAGATGCTCTTCCTCCCGGGGAAGGACTGCCCCGTTCCGATGATCTCGCCAGTCCACGGTTTGACAACTCCGTTGTTGTCCTCCTCCCACCGAGTGCAAAGAGGCCTTGGCGTGAATCCCTTGACACACACCTGTTCGTTCTCCGCTAACATCAAGGCGGTGAGACCCCGATCCTGTAGGTTCATGCTCATACAACATTTCGGAGAGTACGACCCTGCCTTCACACAGGAAGCGCACAGGTCGCTAATCCAGGCACTTGTCAATCTCCCGTCTGGATTACTGACTGCAACTCGCTGTTGGCTGGGCCCCTGCCTGTGCCATTAAACCCCTACAACTCATCCAGAATGGCAGCCTCGTCTGGTGTTCAAAAACCTTCCCAAGTTCTCTCACCGTCCCCCGCTCCTCCTGCACACTCCACTGGCTTCCAGTTGAAGCTCGCATCTGCTACAAGACCATGGTGCTTCCCTACGGAGCTGTGAGGGGAACGGCACCTCCGTACCTTCAGGCTCTGATCAGTCCCTACACCCAATGAGGGCGAGGCATTGCGTTCATCCACCTCTGGGCCTGCTGGCCCCCCTACCTCTGCAGAAGCATAAGTTCCCCCGCTCAGGCCCAGTCAACACTGTTCGTGCTCTGGCACCCCAATGGTGGAACAAGCTCCTTCACGAACGCCAGGACAGCGGAGTCCACTCACCACCTTCCGGAGAGACCTTGACCCCCCACCCTCCTTTAGGAATACCTGGGATAGGATAAAGAATCATTCTACCTCCCCCCTTTCCCCACCCCCAACAAATACAAATAAGAAAATATAAAAATAAAAATAAATATTGTAACGTGGTTGTCCACTGGCGCTCATAAGGTGATGGGCCCAATTTGGTAGTCGCCCTGTATAAGAGCGTCTGCTAAATGACGAAAATGAAGTGAAATGATTCCAATTTGTGGCTAATTTTACTATGTGGCTAGGTTGGTAACGTATCTAGGCTAAGGGTTAGGGTTAGGTAAGGGTAGCTAACATGCTAAGTAGTTGAAAAGTAGCTAAAAGTATAATTTACGTTTGCAAATTGCTAATTAGCTACATTTGTCCCGTGTTGAGATTCGAACACGCACATTTTTAGGTTTATACGCCTACCCAATTATATGCCTAGCATTTATAATCCCTACCCATCCCCCTGATCAACTACCCTACTTTCATTTTTGCCTTAAAGTGGAACTGCAGCGTTTTAGCAACCTGAAATCTTATTAAAATCTGTTCAATACACCCCCGGAGGAATATTGACACCTTTTTTTTTTACATTTCTGACAACGAGTGCTTAGATATGGTCATTTTCAACCGTTTCATAAATTCTTAGATGTTTGGGAATGACGCATAATAAGGCATTCCGTGAAACTTCTATAGCAATATAGAGTGGGCAACGCCATTGCGTTTTGAACAATTAATGAACACTGCAGTAATAAACCTAATAAAAACATCTGTCTTCGTCCAGACCGGAGTCTATCCGCAGACCGTGCGCCATAGCCCTCAGAGCTACCAGTGGGCCTGCATCTACTGCCACATCATTCCTGCCCTCATTTCTTGAACTGGACTT
>JAGTTL010000045.1:194084-246477 GCA_036851935.1 Coregonus suidteri | reverse complement strand
CCAGGCTCTGTCGCAGCCGGCCGCGACCGGGAGACTCATGGGCGGCGCACAATTGGCCCAGCGTCGTCCAGGGCAGGGAGGGAATGGCCGGCAGGGATGTAGTCAGTTGATAGAGCATGGCGATTGCCAACGCCAGGGTTGTGGGTTCGATTCCCACGGGGGGCCAGTATAAAAAAAATGTATTCACTAACTGCTAAATGACTAAAATGTAAAATATAGCGACAGAACGAAACTAGCACAAGGGAAATCAACCTTGGCTGAATACAATAAAGAGTAGCTCAACCGAACTACCCGCACTCTCACACACGAACGTCACTCACGAAGGACAAGGGGCGAGGGTACACTTATAACGACAGAACCTGATGAGGGATGGAGTAACCAGGTGTGTGTTGCTATGGACAGACATAAGACTAACTTAACAATTGGGTGATGATAACATGAGGAGCGGTTAGTTTGCTACAGTATAGCTTGAAGGCCGTCTGTGAACTAGACTGGAACGCCGAGAACCTGCCGCTTGAGGCAAGGAGGGATGGGGCAGTCTCGGCCTTGTCGGCATACTGTCTATACAAAACACATATTTACAGTATGTGTCACGAATTCACCCCCCCCACCCCCCTTGACGCGCAGCCTCCTCCGCGCGCCGTAACCAGTCACCGCAGGAACTTCGGTCTTGGCCTGGTGCCAGAACTGGTTGATAACCTAAAACACACTGAAATGGTGTTAGGTTGGCGGAGAGAGTTCTGGGCATATTCTGCCCATGGAAGGAACACAGGACCTCAGGAACCTACCAACGTCCTGATTAACCCGTTCCACCTGCCATTACTCTCAGGGTGGAACCCAGTACTTTTCGGTCAGGCAGCGCACTGACCAGAGGAGGGTGACGTTGTGTGCTCAGTAGATCAGATGATCACGGCGCCACAATGCAGGAGTCTGGCAGTATGGGGGTATAGTCTCTGGGCCTCTCCTCTGTATCACACAGCCTGGACAGTGCGTCTGCCTTCACGTTCTTCGTACCCAGAATGTATGACAGTGTGAAATCAAACCGGGTGAAGAATAGGGCCCACCTGCCTGGCGAGGGTTCAGCCTCCTCGCTGCCCGGCTGTACTCCAGGTTATGGTGGTTCCGTCCAGACGAGGAATGGGTGGTTTCGCCCCCTCGAGCCAATGTCTCCACATTGTCAGAGCTCGGACAACAGCCAACAGCTCCCGATCACCAACGCCGTAGTTCTGCTTGGGTAGCGTGCCCGAGCGTTGAGACAGACTGCCCCTTCCCAACCTCGGACGCATCCACCTCCACTACGAACGGTAGTGATGGATCAGGGTGGGCCAGTACCGGGGCCGTTGTGAACAGTTCCCTCAGGTTACTGAAGGCCCTGTCAGCCTCAGCAGACCAGCGGAGCCGGGACGGCACACCCTTCAACAGAGATGTAATGGGAGCTGCGACCTTGCCAAAGCCCCGGATATAACCTCAGATAATAGTTGGCGAAGCCAAGGAAGCGCTGCACCTCCTTTACACGTGGTTGGAGTCGGCCAATTACGCACGGCTGCAATGCGGTCCGGCCCTCCATCTCTCCACACCTGTGGTAGTAAATGCGGTATCCGATGAAGGAGACAGACTGCTGGAAGATACGTACACGTTTTCTTTTCTGTTCTCCTTAGTCTCAAGAGGGTCAATTTTCCAGCAGTCGGGCCAGTACTTTGCGAACCAGGGACAGCATGCTTTCTGGCGCCGCGGTAGGGCGGAATACTTACTCAAGATGTCGTTTATTTAGAAACCACGTGACAACCGCGACCCAATCATGCTCCTCCGAAACACCTTCATTCACAAAGGGGGGACTGGAACACTGAGGGAGCGATTCCATCAAACCATATGGCCATCACCACAGGTATTCATACTGCCCCGTTTGTTGTGCGGTCTTCCCACTCAATCTCCCTCTTGGATTACGCACCTCAGTTGTAAGTACGCACTCCTGAGATCTTTAATTTATTGGTAGGAGAGAGCGTGCTCCATGTAATGACTCAACGCACTGATTGGAATGAAGGGGGAGCAGGATTACTTAAATATAATCGTCTCCTTGTTCAAGGGTGGTCGATTGTCAATGCACGGGTGCAGTACCGCTGTCTTCATCTCTTCTTTCACAAAAAAGAAACTAAACTCGAGGGTGCACTAGGTGAAGTGGAGGGGACGTATGTACCCTGGATGGCATAGCCTCCGTCTCTGCCCTGGCGACAGGGGGTACCTATCGACTCCTGGGAGGTTAACAAACACAAGCGTCTACCCGAAGGTCATATTTGCGCAATCCCCTGCCTGCCTGATGAGGTGGCAATTTAGTCGCTGTACGTTTAGCGAAGAACTTGTGCCAGTATCAAGGGTATTCGTGGGGATTTGGCGCATCTGTGGAGGCCACGTCTGGACTTTCTTTTCTACCTAACCGTGAGGTTTGCAGCCACCAAACGGAAACAACCCCATAACACCTACCCTGAACCTTCTTCGGGAACCACCCCGTGAGAACGCCTCTTTCGTGCCATGAGAAAGATGGGTTTGTGGAGTTGCTAGCAACAAGGTCTAGCCCCACGGAATCCCTAACCACGCAACGGGAAAGCAGAGACACCTTCATGATGGGAAAATGTTACCTGCTCCCATGCTTCTCGCTGTGTGATCATGGTGGGACTGGTACCCAAAGGTGACTTCCTTTATTATCCACCCGACCACTAATGGTGCGACTATCAAGTGCTCTGATGGGGCGTGGAATGGGGGGATAGGGGAACTAATGAATATTGGCCCTGGCGGCGTGCTAAAGTTTTTTGTCCATAATAAAGTTTCCGCAAGCCTGCGCCGGAATGCGAATTCTACATATCGAATCGGCCTTTACCACCTGGGGACACTCTGCTGTGATCAGGGCAGTTAGATGGGTATAGTACAAGTGCTCAGTCATAGGGCTCTGAACAAGAGTGGGAATGTGCTCAATACCTGGGTTCTATGCGATAGTGCCCTGCCTGCCCGGCAGGCCGCCTCCCTGACCGGCCAAAAGAGCGGCTGACCGACAACGGTGTGGTGGAATGTCCTTTCAGTGCCATCCGCGTGTCACTGGCGCTGTCGCCTCAACCGCTCTCCTCGATGCTGCTCCACTGATCTCTGGATCCAGCGTCGGTCCGAGAGGTGCGGTACAAGTCAGGGACCTCCTCCAGGACGTCCTCGTGGTTGCCAGCAGGTTATCCAGACATATGGGCCGATGTCCACCCCAGTTCAGTAATAATACACAAGACTGGTGTCTCACGACAGGCTAGCCCCAGTCGGACGTCCTCCCGTATATGGCGAACCGTGACTGGTTGATCAGGGCCCCGCTCGTTCCCACCCGTACTCCTGCTGCCAAGGATCCGTACTCCAATCGCAGCGTCAGAGTAACTCGCTATTATATGTCTCAATCCCGCCCCATGCCTCAAAGTAGTGGGGGACCGAGCTGCTCACACTACGCCTGCCTCTTCGCCCCTCTGCGGGTGATTCGAAAAACCGGACTGAAATAGGCTGCCGGGGCGAACTCCCCCTGAGGTCCTCCCAACGGCGGCTCCCTCCAACCTTTCTCACTCTCTCCTCCAAACCGCGTTGGGCCCCCCACTCCAGGGGCGTTTCCACCCCGAGAGCTTTTAAGGGAATTATGAGGGTACACGGTACACCTTTCGTCCTATCGGATGGGCGCCATGGCCTGACACTGGACAGTACAGCTCCAGTTTGGAGAACGGATCCCGGGACCGTAGAGCCGGCGTCCCATCGAACGCCCCCGAGGGTCGGGATATCTGGATCCCTCCGGTGCTGTGATGTAGGTGGCTGGATCCGGTTGCCAGCTGATCTCACAGATCGGATTCCTCCTTCTCTCCCCTTAGGGGCGTGTTTCGACGACCTGAGAGGGAACCCCGATCCTATCACGCTACCTCCCCCAAGCTGGCCCGCATCGTGGAATGCTCCTGGACCCTTGCCACGATTCCAGATGTGCACTCTTCTCCCGCTGACTCCATAGCTGGTGAGTGATTCTGATGAGGTGTTAATGACGGAGTCAGGCGCAGGAGGTAAATCACCGAAATCAAGAGTTTATTCAGTGTACAATAAGGTAGCGTCAGAACGAAACTAGCACAAGGAAAATCAACCTTGGCTGAAGAGTAGCTCAACCTACTAAGAGTAGCTCAACCGAGCTATTCACTCTCACAACGAACAATCCACTCACAAAGGACAAGGGGGCAGAGGGAACACTTATACACAGACTAATGAGGGAATGAGTACCAGGTGTGTGTGATTGACAAGACAAGACAAGACAAGACAAATGGAGTGATGATAAATTAGTAGTAAGCCGGTGACGACGAATGCCGAAATCTGCCCGAGCAAGGAGGAGGGGCAGCCTCGGCTGAATTCATGACACATACTGTAAATATGTGTCTTGTATAGACAGTATGGACAATATATAAGTAGGACAAAGTTATGTACAGCAGTAGTTATATAGGATTAGCTATGTCCAGAATACTAAATGTAGTAATCAATGAGTAATCATTAAGTAAAAATGTTCAGAGATCAATTGAAATCTATAAATACAGTGACACTCCATTCCCATTCTCCATGCCCATTAAACATATAAATAGATCATAATAATCAGTAGTGATTGAGCTATGCACATATGGACATCAAAGTGTCCTCTTCCCCTAGCTAGGTCTGGTTCCCGTCTGCATACAAAGCAAAGAGGAACTCATCTGGTCTCCAGCTCGTACTCTTCCTGTGCCTCGCCTGCCTGGGGTAGGGATTGCCTGACACACACAAACACACACACACACACACAACACACAACACAACACACACACACATACACACACACACACACACACACACACACACACACATCACTGACAGAAACAAAGACACACACACTGACAGAAGAAAGGCAGTAACACAGCTAGAGGGTCTTGTACCACAGCAGGACTCATCACTACGGGTTTGCACAGAAGGACACACAGAGCACAGTATTACTTGCTCTATTAGGGAAAGATCAGAAGGTTTAAGTTGCAGTCATTGTTTATTCTCTTGTCTTTTACTTCATCGTTACCTCTGTTATTAATCTCCATGCCTATCTCCCTTGGTCTCTCTCTCTCTCAGTGACCTCTCTACCTTCAGCTTGACCCGTGCTTGCCCTAGTTGTAAGACTTAAGGGTAGTGAGTTGTGTGTGTCTACGTCTCCCTCCCTATGTCCTATATCAGCACAGAGTGCTCGTCCAGCCTCGACTATCTGTAGGTAACAGATGGTTCCCTAGAGCAGCTAGCGCTCCTCGCTCACTGGGCCTCTGCTCTGAGCACATATCATATCCTATTAAAGCTCCGCCAGCACATGCTTTCCAATTACAGTGTGAGATTTACAGCCCGAGAGCAGCCCTAATCCAACTCAGCGAGAGGGAGGAAAGAGGAGGGGAGAGAGGTGACAAGATGAAGAGAGCCTGGAAGAAAGAAAAAGAAGCAACAGTGTCTATGAAAAGGGGAGTGCAGGCAGCAAGAGAGAGAGAGAGAGATTGTGGGTAAAGGCTGGGCGCTATAGTGAGGAGATAGGAGAGGTCTCAGACAGGCTCCACTGAGAATGCTCTATGAATTAGCAATATAGAGGAGGGGGGGCAGGGGGGACATTGTTGGACAATGACGTAATCCGGTACTTTAAATTATGATTTACCACCCGATGGTGATTCAATTTTCTGGAACTGGTCTAGGATCAGTTTGCACTTTTACACACAGAGAGAGAGACACTAACAAACCTGACACACTCACGTACACCTTTACCCTGACCTCGGCATAGTGATCACTCGTTGATATCTGGGCTTCATCACACTTAAAAGGAGGACTGATGAATGTGTGTGTGTGTGTGTGTGCGTGTGTAATGTGTGTGTGTGCTCCTCGCTCTGCCCACCCCATCCATTACCTCCTGTAAAGACCCTGCATGCTCTGCACATATAATATCATGACTAACCACAAAGCTATGAAGCTGCTGACATGAAGAAGTATGACATGAAGAATGTATGTGGTCAGAGGGAAAGAGACAGGGTTAAGAAAGGGGGGAGAAGAGACACTGAACATGCTCTTTTTCAATCTTTGAGAGGTTTCTTTTTCGGGGGCACACACACGCTGGCCGATGGCGTCCATGGCGCCAGACTCAGGGGAAGAGGTGCACGACCCTTAGAAGGTCCTTTCATCTGTAGTTTTTACTGTTGCCTGCCTGCCTCACACACACACACTCAGTCATACTCCTTGTACAAGCCTCCTTCAGTTCAGAGCTCTCTCCCTGAGTTACCGAGTCCTTAAACACATGACAAGTGATTCAACTATAAAAACAGCCTGCAGGCTGAGGGGACCAGGGGATCAGCAAGGACTGAGCCCCATGAAAGTGGCTCCTCTCAGTCCTCTGATGGTAACCTTTGACCTTAAATATGGTCACCCTATAGGCCAGTGATGGGCAACTTTGAAGGGGTTGGGGGCCACAAAAAATCTGAACTCATCATGAGGGGCCGCAGTGGTTTGCGGGTATGCGTACCCACATCCATATACCCACACATGCAGTCAGAGGCTTTTTGGGGACCCTATGTTTTTTGGGGGCCTAAGCGATTTTGCCATGGGGTGGAGAGAAGATTTTGTAATGTTTTAACTTATTTCCTGCAATTCTACACATTTTTGCCATAGGGTGGAGAGAAATGTTTGCTGTTTTCTTATATGATATCTGAGTGAGAGTGACTAACAAAATCCATTGGGGCCTCCGGTCGTAATTCGACCATGATACTACAAGTTTAGATAGCTGGATGCTAGACTAACTTACCATCTAAAAAATGTTAGCTGACATGATCTATTTAAGTGACTGTCAGTGACTGATATAACATAAGAGAAAAACTGCTGATGCACAACCAAATTTCGAAATTGCACCTTGTGTATTCTACTATTTAACTCTCAAGAGTAAGTTAAGATCCCGACTCAGTTCCTTAAAAATTAAATAATAATTGATCCGTGGGCCAACAAAAGGGGGCAACGTGCTATAGGGGCAACGTGATGCAGCAACCCCAGAGCAGCCCTACATAAGAGACTGCGACCAATAGAATCAACTTCCGTATAGGGCAGCAGGGCTAAGCAGCAGCATGGCTGAGCTATAGGCTAATTAAGATTCCACTGTACACTTTGCCAGTGTTGCAGGCTGAAAAGACTTATAGAAGAGAGAGTACAAAGAGCTAAACTTCTCTGAATGGTTAAGATGCGTGTTGCAGGGAATTTTGACTCTATCCCCATCCCTGACTCACACCCAGTCAGGGAGCAGTAGAACCAATGACTCAGTCTTCAGTAAGTCCTGGCTTCTATTGGAGAGTTTTGGGAACCCCCTGATAAGAGTCTAAGATAGCCACTAGTTTTTAAGTATTAGTACTGTATATATGAAAGAGATCTATCAGAGCCTTCTTAAATAATGGTTTCTTACCTTACATAATGATGGATACAATAACACTTACACTATATATATAACAGTACGTGGACACCCCTTCAAATTAGTTGATTCCGCTATATTCAGCCACACCCATTGCTGACAGGTGTATAAAATCGAGCACAACAGCCATGCAATCTCCATAGACAAACATTGCCAGTAGAATGGTCTTACTGAAGAGCTTAGTGACTTTCAACATAGCACTGACACAGGATGCCACCTTTCCAACAAGTCAGTTCGTCAAATTTCTGCCCTGCTAGAGCTTCCCCGGTCAACTGTAGTTCTGTTATTATGAAGTTGAAACGTCTAGGAGCAACAACGGCTCAGCCGCGAAGAACGGGACCGCTGAGTGCTAAAGCGCATAACAATTGTCTGTCCTCGGTTGCAACACTCACTACCGAGTTCCAAACTGCCTCTGGAAGCAACGTCAGCACAAATACTGTTCGTCGGGAGCTTCATGAAATGGGTTTCCATGGCCGAGCAGCCGCACACAAGCCTAAGTCACAATGCACAATGCCAATTGTCAGCTGATGTGGTATAAAGCTCGCCTCCATTGGACTCTGGAGCAGTGGAAACGCGTTCTCTGGAGTGATGAATCACACTTCACCATCTGGCATTCCGACGGATGAATCTGGGTTTGGCGGATACCAGGAGAACGCTACTGCCCCAATGCATAGTGCCAACTGTAAAGTTTGGTGGAGGAGGAATAATGGTCTGGGGCTGTTTTTCATGGTTCGGCCTAGGCCCCTTAGTTCCAGTGAAGGGAAATCTTAACGCTACAGCATACAATGACATTCTAGACGATCTATTCTTCCAACTTTGTGGCAACAGGGGGGGAAGGCCCCCCCTTTTTTCAGAGAAAGCCCCCACCCACAAAGAAGGTTTCAAAAGGAAAAGGGCCGGAGGTGGGACAACTTGGGGGGCCTTCACGGCCGGGGACCCAAACCCCACAAATTTTTGGGTTGGGAAGAAACGCCGCCCTGCGAGCCACCAATTGGCCAAACGGGCCCACCACAAAGCTCGGGGGGAAAAGGGAAAAAAGCCCCGCGCAAGCCCAACTCTAGGGAAAGCCCCTTCCCAAAAGGGTGGCGGGATAGAGCCAAAGGGGGGACCAAACCCAAAATTAATCCCCAATTTTTTTGGAAGGAATTTTCCTCTTTTGGGGTAAGGGTTTTGGGGAAAATGTAGCTTAAAAATCTGGGTGGCAGGGAAAATTAGCTATTTTGTCATTCAGCATTCATCCAATTGGGCTTTAAGTTATTCTGTTATCAGTCTTCAAATTAGGCAAAAAAATCTACTATTGAATGGTCCCCTTTTAAAAGTTTTGGAGATTGATTTAAAAAACCCACAAGTCAGGATTTCCTTTTATCCCCAAAAAAAAAACCCCTGCTTTGAAAGAAGGAACAAATTCCACAAAGGACCGATTAAGGGCTTTTTCAAAAAAAAATGACATTTTTTCCCTATAAACCCCAAAAAAATAGAAACCTTGAACAACACCAAGAGGAGAAAATTTGATGAGCAAATAATGCGTCCCACCGGGGAACGTTTTCGTCCGGGTTTAGTTAATAAGAAACCAAAATTGAACGCTTATCCCTGTAACAGTTTTGGGAACCATAATAAACCCTTTGTCCGGGGGCTTAACGGTGGGTTTCCCAGCCCTTTGAGGCCAAAAGAGAATTAAAACTTGTCCTCCTATGGGGCGGCCCTTTGCCCCTTTCACTATTCCTCTCTCCACACCCGGGAAGAAAAAGGCACCCCAAACCCTAGTTTTGGGGTATTTGGGGGCATTGCTTGGGGGGTTTAGGTTTTTTAATGAATTTTTTAAAAACCCAAAAACTGGAAAAAAATTTTAAGGATAAAAAATTTTTTGAAAGCCCCTTTTGCGGGTCCCTAGCAAGGGAAAATTTTTGAAAATAAACCCGCTAACTCCCAGGACTTGTTTAAACAAAGGGAAAAAGTTTATTAAATAAAAAATTGCATTTTAGAGTTATTAAATATTTTTCCCTTAATTTTCTGAATCAGATAGCACGGAAACAAAGTTCCCTTTTGTTTAAAGGGTAAACAAAACCCAAAATTTTTAAACATTTTTTTCTGGCCATGGTTTTTTAAACTTTTGGGTTTAAAAAAATTAGGATGTTTGGCCCCAAATTTTTTTCCCTTAAAAGGGAAAATGAGACACCCCAAAAAGGTGCTATCTATAATCCTAAAGGGGTTTTTGGCCCCTCCATGGGGCCCTTTAATTTATATTTTTCCAGGTAAAAATTTTGGCCAAAACCCTTTTTGATAAACATTAAAATTCCAATATTAAAAATGAACCCCAAAAAATTTTTATAGGAAACCCAAAAGGGGGGCCTTTGGGACAGCCCCGAAAACCGTTTTGGAACCTTTTTTTCTTCAAACCATTTCTTTTTTTAAAATTAAATTGTGGTTTTTTCTCTGCAATTTGGACAAGGTGTTGGACAAAATTTCAAAGGGGAAAACATTTAAAAACCAATATTTCCCCCCGAAAAACCCTATTGCAAAGGGGCTTTCACTTACTAAGATTTGAGGATTAAAAGGAAAATTTCCCAGATTTGCCCTATGCAGTTCCCCACAGATTATGAAACCCCAGACCCGAATTTTAAGAAAGTACCCTGAAAGGTATCTGTTAAAACCCTTTTTATGCGATTTAATGTTAAAGTTAAGTTGAAAATTTTTAAAATTTTAAAAGGGAGATTGTTTGCGGGTGGTGTTTGCCAAAAAAACCTTCCCCAAAACCCAATAAAAAACCCTTGGGGAAAGCAGGCCCTATAGCCGGGAAAAAACCCTTTAGTCGACCAGTTTTTAAAACCCAAAATTAACCAAACGTTTGTTTAAAGGGTTTGCAGGGTCCCAAAAAGCAGGAGAGGGGTTTTGGGGTTTTTGGGCTTTAAAATAAATCGGGGACTCCAGAGGAACAGGCATCGCTGATCCTTTTCCACGGGGGCCCCTTAGGGAATTTCCCCATTTTTTCAAACAGAAAGCAAACTCCCTCTTGGGTTTTTCCCAAGAGGGGTGATAAAGTGCGCATCTGCGCCCAATTAAAGCCAATGGGATTTTTTTGGGGGGGAACCGGCCGAGGGGCAGGGGTAATTTGTAACCTTCCGGGGAAAGATCCGTGCGTGGAGCAGTTTTTTTAAAACTTCATCAGAAAAATTGCTAGAATCTCCCTTTTTTTTGGGGTTCCTTTTTGCCACATTTTTTTCAGTTGTTTTCATAGATGTTTCAAAATTTTTAATTTTTTTTCCTTTGATAGCCCGGACTTTGTTTTTTGGATTATTTTTTTAAATTTTTTTTTTAGGTGGTTTTTTTTGCATTTTCCGGGGGAGAATTTTTTAAAAAATTTCTTTGTGATGAGGCAGTGTCTCTGACTAGAGTAACAAAAACTTAAAATACGAAATCAGTGTATAAGTAATTTGGAATGGTTTCCAAAGAAGAAGGGTTTTTAAAATTGAAAACTGAAAAGCTTTTTAACCTTTTTGCAAAAGGACAAAAAACAACCCCAAAAATATAAAAAAAAATTAAAAAATTCCATTTAGCTAAAAAAATTTTTAAAAGGTTTTAAAAAAATTTTTATTTGCTAAAAATTCCTGGTCATAAGGATTGTTGGGATAAAAAGGAGCATTTCGCTGTTTATTCAAAAATTTTGGTAGTCCAAAAAAACTTCGGTTTAAATCAAAATCCTGGTATTTTTGCTGGCCAATTTCGTTTAATGATCAATATTTTTGAACAAAACAAACCTTCGTAATAAGGCTTGGGGGGAAAAGGCCTAAATAATCAACCTAGGCAAAGGGTTGATCACCGCAAACGTGGTAAAAGGTTTTACGCAGTGTAACAAACGGGCCCCCGCCTAATAACCAAGGGAGTTAAAGGGTATTGGTCTTTAAACTTTAGAATTTAACCCTGATGCCTCCATGCTTGAATAAAAGGGCTTTTGGGGTTTAAGGGGAAAAAAGAGTATAAAACTGCCAAAATTCCACCTTTAGGCATAAAATTTTTTTCAGTTGTGGTTTTTAAAGCTGCAATAATACCAAAAAAAAAACCCGCAAAAAAACAAAGGCTATAGAACTTTGGCAACACTCTACTAGCACGACTTTAGAGGCACCCTCCTCTCACCCAATGCACTGGTACCCATAAAAAAAAAGGAAAAACATTTTTAAATTTGAAATTCCCCATTGCATTTTTTTTTTTTGGAGTTTAAAAACGATCAAATTTTTTCCCTTAAGATACCCAAAAAGGCAACCCAAAATATTTTTTTTATTTTTTTTTTTTAATTGTTAAAAAATTTAAAAACCCCCCAAGGGACTTAAAGGGTCTTTTTTAATCTGGAGTTGGGTCGCATTTTTGGGCCTTTTTTAAATCCAAAAGGGGCTTGGGGGCGCGAAATTTTTTTTTTCAATGGCCCCGTGGACTGTTTGGGTTAAACCGGGCTAGGTACATTTCTTTCCTAAACTTGGCCCACCATGGGTTTTTTTTTTTTAATTTTTTACTTTAATAATGGGGGAATCACAAAAACTATGAAAAAACATATGGATATAGTAACCAAAAAAGGTTTTAAACAAACAAAAATTTTTAATTTTTGGAGTTCTTCCCAATAAACCCTTTGCCTTGGGGAAAACCTTTTGCACACTTTGGCTTCCCAAAGTTTCCCTGAGGAGTCAGGGGAAGCTTTCAAAAACAGTCCTCTCAAAAGTTATTTGGGTGTATTTCCGCCTTAAGGGTTTGGCCAATAGTTTGGTTTGCAAGGTAGGGGGGGGGGGGGGGTAAGGTCCCCCCAAAAAATAAGGGCCGGGTATGCAGAAATGGCTTTTATGGGGAAAAGGGCCCCTCAACCAGGTGAAGCCCAGAGTTTCTGCCCCGGTAACGCGTTAAGCCCCCAAATTGCAGCCCCCAAATAAAAGTTAAGATTTTTCAAGTACAGCCCCACATTTTCAACATCAAAACTGTTCGGGGGATTTGTGAACGGGCTTTAAAATGGTCGAATTGCTGCAAAAAACCCCATAAAGGAACAAAAAAGAGGAACCTGTTGGAAGAAAAAGAAGGAATTAGCCGGTGGAATGGTCCGGTCGGAGTTTGAGAGGGGTTTTAAACCGCCGTTTTTTGGGAGCGGGTTTGGGTAAAGGGATTGACTTGATGTGGAAAGTTTCCCCCGAAAGTGGAGAGGAGGGGGTTAGGTGGGGGGTTTGCGGGAAAACGTCGGTTATTAGAAAAGGAATAAACATGGGTACATTAGCGGAAGGGGCCCCCCTTGGGTTTTGGGTTTTGTGGATACCCATTTTTTTTTCAAAGGACAAACCCAAACACCCCCAGGGGAAGGGCATTTTGACAAGAAGGGGGTAAAAGGGAGGCGAAAAAAACCTGGGGGTTTAAAAATCCCCCGACCGGTTTTCTAAAATCCCCCCGAGGTCTTACCCCCCCAAACAACCCCCGCCCGGGGGGCAGAGTAAAGAAAATGAGCAAAGGTCGAAGGGGAAATTTAAAATGTTGGAAAAGATTCCAGGGAAAAATGGGTTGAGGGGAAGAAAAGAGGGCCAAAGCCGCCCATCAAGGAAAAGGGGGGGTATTTGAAAACCAAAAAAAATATTTTTTTTGATTTTGAAATTTTTTGTTCAATATTATAGGGTTATTTAATTTTTTTTGAGCCCTATTTTTTTTAAACAAGTTAAAATAGAAAAAAAAAGAAAAAACCCTGAATGATTTAGGGGTGCCCCCAAACTTTTGAGGGGTACATTTTGGGAATTTTATAAAAACCTAAAACCAAGGGCCTACTTTTAGAGTAGTTTGGGGGGGAGGATTCAGGGTAGGTGGAGTGGGGGGGGGAGATTTTCCCCCTTAGTTTTTTTGGGGGCACAGCTAAAACGGGTGCTTTGGGAAGAAAAATGTAAATCGGCAGTAAGAAATGTCTTGAACAATTTTTTCCACGAAATAATCTAGTTGATAATTAAATTTTTTTTGGGCTGTTGGGCAGAGGAAATTTCCCCTTCATTGTCAAACGTGGGGGCGTGCTTGGGCCAAGTAGAAGGGCAGCAGCTACTTTCCCCCTGTAGGTTTTTTCTGCCAAACAATTTTTTTAGCCCATTTTGCTTTTTAAAGAATTTTTTGTTTACTTGGGGGGTGTGCCATGGGAAGGGGGGAGAGCGGCCCTCCTTTTCAGGTTTTTGATCAATAAATTAATTCCAAAATTAAAGGAAAATCCCGTGGTTTTCAAAGGAAATTTCATTAGTTTTTTTGTGGCTTTTTGGCGAATTCTTCTTGAAAAGCCCGGCCCCGTTTCCTAGGGCCTGAAACACACAGTCCAGTTTAAAATATGAAAAACCTTGGGGCAGAAGCAACACCCCTGTACTCAAAATTGGTTAGGGCCCCTTTTGGTGCCCCCCCGGCCGGAAAACACGGGTTTTTTATTGGGGATTTACTGGTGCAAAAATTGCCAAAAACAAAACCCCCCCCCCACCAACAAAGAATTTAAAAATCCCCATTTTCTTTAACAAACTTTAGTTTTTAAAAACAAAAAAAAAATTTGGGGCTCCTTAGAAAAGTTAAAAAAAGGGTGCCATTTTCTTCCTGGGGGTGTAGGCGATTTTTTTTTTAGTTTTGGTTTAGCTAAATTTTGATAGGGAGTTTTCCCTTTTTAACCCCGTTGGGTTTTTGAATACCAAATTTTGGGGGGGCATATAAAAAAATAAAAAATAAAAATTTGGAATTACAACCCTGTTAAGTTTCCCCTCTGGAAAATAAAAAAAACTTTTTTTTTGTAAAATGATAAAATTAAAGGGTAAGGACATCCCCCCAAAAAAAGGGGTGAAAGTAAGGAACGGTGGGATAACTGAAAAAAATGGGGGTAACGACGGAAAGAGACCTTCACAAATTTTAAAACAAGATTCCAAAAAAAACAAGGGGCTATTACACAATTTTCATTACGCATTCATCGATAAAAAACTTTGGGAAAACTAAAACGTTAACACTGACTTTTTGCCAAGCGAGATGAGGGGCCCAAACCGCAGGTACGCATCAATTCATTTTAAAGACTTGGTGGGCCAAATGAATGATGACAATCACAAATGTCATTCAAAACTTTGGGGTTTGAAAAATGAGTTTTTTTTGCTTTTATCAAAGGGCAGTAGGGTCCGGAATTATTTTAGAGTGGAGTACACTTTAAAAAAAAAGGGCCCAAAGGGGTTTTCGATGTCCCATGGGTAGGTTTTCCAGGTAAAACTATTTTGTTTCCATGTAAAAACCCCCTTGTAAAGGTTCAACTGGACCCCAAAAGGGTTCATTTGCACCAAGAAGTGTTTTTTTAAAGGGGTTTTTCCCTATGGCGGGGTTTCCCCCTGGCCCTTTTTATTCCCCCCCCAATTTTTTAAAAGCAAAAAAAAATATTTTTTTTAAATTTTTTATTGTTGGACAAAAAGACGTAAAACCCAGGAAGATTTAATTTTTGGAAATTTGTTCCCCAAGTATATTAGAGAGAACGTGACTTTATAAAATGTAAGAAGGTTTGAAATGTTATGTTTTTAAAATATATACTTTTTTGGGATTTTGCGGTCAATTTTGCAGTCAAATGTTTTGAAAATTATGTTCCCGGCCCCAACCACCGCTCAAGAAAAAAGCCCCTGGCTGAATCTAATTGTGATCCCTGTCCTATGGGAAAAGCCAAAAAACCCTTTTTGGGTTCTAGAGGGAAAACCTTTTTTTTTCTAAGGGGTACCCTAATATTTGGAAAGTAATGAAGCTTAAAAATGAATGTAGTCCAAAAAATGTAGTGGGGCCTTTTAAATGGGGGAAAAAGTTTTTTCCCCAGTGATTTGTATTTGACCAAAAAAAGATCCCCAAAATTTTTTTATTAGGTTTTTATTTGAAAGTGAGAAAAACCCAAAAAAAAAAAAAAAACATAAAAACCAAAAAAACGATTTTAAAAATTTAAAAATTGATTTCATTTTAAGGGGGAAAAAATAAAGTAAATTGACCCCTCCAAAAAATAGACTTTTTTTGGTGGCAAACCCTTTAAATAAAAAGGCATTTCTTGGTTTAACTCTGGAACACTGGGGGGGCCCCCCTGGGGTCGGAAACCCCAATTTGGCCACCCCCAAAAAACATAATTTTTTTTTTTTTTTTAAAATTTACCCAACCCCCCAAAAACCCCTAGCCAATTAGGGTAAGGGCCTTCTCAAAAAAAAAAGGAAACTTTATTGGTGGGGAAAAAATTAAAACCCGGCCGCCTTTGGTTTGCAAAAACCTTCCCATTTTAAATGACAAGGGTTTTATTGTTTTGGGATTTAAAAACGGGAATTTTAAGTGCCCTTTTTTTTTCCCCACCCCAAAAAGGGCATTTTAATTAATATATGCTTTTAATCACTTTTGGGATTTTTCCCACCTTTATTATTTTTCAAAAGGGAAAACCCCTCAGGGTTCCCAAATTTTTGTCAAATTAAAAATCTTTTTTTTTTTTACTTTTCTTTTTTTTTTTCCTCTCAATCCCAACCCCCATTTGCTTCATATTTTTTTTTCATTAATTGTGAGATGCTTGATCTTTTTTCAATTTATCTTTTTTTGTGACCTTTTTTAATTTAGACGAGCCCCAATTAAAAAAACCTGCAATTTTTCTTTTTAGACAGGTACCCTTTCCCTCCAAAATTTTTCGAAAATTTAACAGAAAAATTTTGTAAATAGGCTTTAAAAACTATTTTTTCCTGATGCCTTTCTTCCCCCCCCCCCTGAGAAAGGTGCGGGTACCCTACATAAAAAAATCATGACGGGTTGGTTTATCCCTTTTTAAAGGAGGCAAAATTTAAAAAAAATTTAAAAAGGACAAATCTTTAAAAGGGGCCCATAGAAATCCTTTTAAAATTTATAGGGGTTTTCCCCTGGGTCAGTTGTGAGCAGGGCCTTGTACCGGGGGAATACTTTTAATCTTTTTTCCCCCTTTCCTAAAAAACGAAACATATCATAATAATTTCGTGTCCAATTTTTACTTTTACTTTTTTAATCTACCCCGGAGTCCGGTTGATAGCCCTTTCCAGAACAAGAGAGGCCTCAAATAGAATATATCCATATAATTCTCAAATGATTGAAAAACCTTCCCATGAGAATTGGCTTTCCCTTTCCTTTTTTTTTCCTTGGTTTCAAATACGCTTCCCCATTTTAAAATAAATTTGGGGCTATGTTGATTTGAAGAAAAAATGTACAATGAAAGCACAGATTTCAAATGACCCAATTTAAAATTTTTGTACCAAGAAATAAAAAGTTTATAAAAAAGATGGTAAACTGCTGAAAACCCCCATTTTACTTTAAATTAAAAAAAGGAAAGTTTTTCTCAGAAAGGGGGTAAATAAAATGTACCATTTTTTTCATTGTTTTTTCCCAAGGGGTGTGGTCAATATTTTATTTTTCTCTTTATGAGATACCAAAAGCAAAACCATTGAAGAACACACATTATTTTGTTCCAAGTTTTAAAGCTTACTGGATGCATTAAACAACAAAACCCAATTTTAATGCTTTGTTGAGGAAAGGGATGAGCTAGTAGCTGTTTCCAGATTGTTTGTGCTTTTGCCAATTCGCCCGTATGGTGTAAAAAACTTTTTAGGATTGTCTAAAGCCAACAGATCTGGGCCCCACATAGATTTAGACACACTCATCTATGGGGAATTCTCACTTCTATATTTGGCAGGTGTGCGCCCAAAATTGCGGCCTTCCGAGCCGCTGAAAGTCTTGTGAAAAAACTTAATCCACAGTTTTTTTTTTAGAAGTTTTTGATCCTCTGTAGCTAAATTTTTGTTTTTGGTATATTTGAAGTTTTTTATTTTTTTCAGACAGGAGTATATCTTTTTGGGGAAATTTTTTTATAGCCTTTTTTGGCTAATTTATTTGTTTATCGGGGGGTGCGGGCGAAAAACCCCCACCACCCCACTTCCGGGGGCGAGGGGGGGGGGCCATAAAGGGATTGTTTTCGGGGAAACAGATCATGGAAATGGAGGGAATCCCAAATAATCCCCTACCAAAACGAAAGTAAAATATCTACAAATTTCAGCCCCCGGGATTTTTCCCGGGGTACATTACTCCGGATCCAGGTTGATGAGCCCTTTCCCTGAACAAGAGGGGCCGATATAGAATTACCCAAATTTTTAGGTGTCTCAAATGATTCCCAAAAACCTTCCAGAACAAGGGGCAATTTTTTGGATTTTTTCTTTGGTTTTCAATACCCTGCCCATTTAGAAAAAGGGGCTATTTGATTGAAGAACAGAATGAAAATGAAAGACAGATCTCAAAAATGCCCCAATCTCAAATTTGTGAGCCAAGAAACAAAAATTTGGGTCAATACAGCTGGCAGGATTTTTATTATTTGCTCTAGGAGTGGATGGGTTTGGCCTAGTTTGGTTTTGGGGGAAGTACTGTATGTGTTATTGGATGAAAAAGGATCAGGGGGGCCATAGGAAATAGAGTGATGCCAAGGATAGTATTTAAAGGGTGGTGTCCGTGACCATACTGTATTTTTCCACAGTAAATACTGATAGTGTTCCATTTTTTTTACATTTCAGTAAGGTAATGTGGAAAGCCCATCTTGCTTAGCTCGTTTGGTAGACAATAATTTGGGGAAAAACAGAAAGTAGCGGGCACCCAAAAGCTACAAATTCAACATGAAGAACCAGTAAAAAAAAAGCTCCCAAAGTTCAGCATTGCCTAAGAAATGACTGTAACAAAAAAAAACACAGATTTTACAACAAAAAATGGTCCCCTATCAAATTCCCAGGCATGACTTTAACTAAAAAATGGATAAATTTGACCCTTAAGATCCCCTCTGACACCCCTAACAAAGACAAGAAGGGTCTTCAGGTTTTTTAAAAAAACATTCCAAAACAATCAAATCAGATTCCAAACCCCCAAAATGGCAAAAAAAGTCCCAAGGATTGTCAGGGGACAATTTTTGAACTAACAGGTAATGGGCTACAAGACCATCATCCAAGCTTTAGAGGTTTTTAAACATTTTGGTTTTTTGAAATGGAAAAAACCAAAAGGGCTGCAACCCCTCGCCTGGGGCTCCCATGCAAGACCCACCTCGGGAGTTGAATATCTAACGGGGAGGGGAATCAGCCCAGAATACACGGGAGGATTTGTCAATATTCAGGAGGGGGGAAAAGTCACCAAGAAAACAATTTGGGAAAACAACTCCCGTAAAATGAATCCCCAAACCCCGCAAGGGCCTGCTAGGAAAAAAACTGCCCTCGAATTGCCCAAGCATCTGGTTAAGGGAATGGGTAAATTTGTGGTATTTAACCATATGGAGCTCTTTCATCAATCAACTCGCCGTGGTTTTTGGGGGAGGAAACTGTAGCCCCAAGCAATCCCCCCCCAAAAAATGTGGGGAAAATTTGCTTTTGGGGTTTTTTTGGGGGCAGGCAAACCGCTCGGGGCATACGGGGCCCGACAAAGGGGGGTCCCCCTCCCCATTTAAAATTTTGGGGGCCCCATAAAAACCCAAAAACCCCCGGGGAAAAAAGGTAAAAAACTTATTTTTCCAGTGCCCCAACCCTAAAATTTGGGGGGGGTAAAGGTTTATTCCAAAAGTTCAAATTTATTGAAAGGAAAAAGGGGGGGGCAAAAGGATTTTAATTCCAATAAAAGAAAAGGTCAACAAGGGTTTTTGGGAAAATTTTTTAAAGGGGAAAAAACCCAAAAAAAACATTTATAACCAAACCCTATTTTTTTATGGTTTTTTTTGTTTTTTTTTTTCACTTTTTAAAAAAATTCTCCCCAAAAAAAAAGGAAAATTTTTTACAAAATAAAAATGGGGGAAGGAATTTTTTGGGACCCCTTTTTTAACCGGGGGGCTCCTGCCCTTTAAATCAATTTGGGGAAACCAATTATTAAAAAAAAAAGGCCCCATTACAAACCCCCCCTTCAGTTTGGATTAAAAAAAGTTTTTGAAAAAGATTTTAAAATTTTTTAAAGTTTTTTTGGTTTTCATTTTTCTTTTTTAAAAAAAAGTGTAAACAAAATTCAAAAACAAACATTTAGGGCCCCAATAACCCCCGCATTTTTGGGGCCCCCATCCCGGGTACCCAGAAAATTTATTTTTAAAATTTTGGGGGACCCCCCCTTGGGTTTTCTAAAAAATTTTTCCTGGTTTTTTGTTTTTTAATTTTTAAAAAGCCAGGAAGTTTAGGGGGCATTTTTTTACCAAAGTTTTTTATTTTAAATTTTTAATTTGGGGAAACATTCTTCAAAATTTGGGGGAAAGGCAAAAACCCCCCAAAGGTCAATTATTTCAAAAACATTTCCACCCCTACAATTTTTTAAAAACATTAAAAACAAGAAAAAAAACCCCCATAATCCCCTAAAAACCCCCCCCGTTTTAAAGGATTAAAAAAAATTGGGAATTAAAAGGGCCCCCAAGGTTATTTTTCCCCCCCCGACTAAAAACGGGAGGCGGTTTAATTTTTCCCAAACCAAGTTTCCTTGAAGGAGGAAAATGGGACAAAAGGGCAAAACCTTCCAACCCGTGCAACAATACCATGTTTTTGCAGGCCTGGTTTGGGGGAAGTTTTAAAAGGCCCCCCCTTTTTAAGAGCCCAATAAAGCGGGGTCCGGGGAAAAAATGTGTTAAAGGAGAATCCGAAAAGAGGGGGTGGACGGGGGGAAAATTTTTTTGGGAAAACATTTTTGGAAAAGGGGCAAAGGGAAAAGGCAATAAAATTTTGGGAAAGGCCCCCAAAAAAACCCCAATTTTGGAAATTTTTCCCCCCCCCTTTTAAAATTTTTGTAAACAATGCCCGGAAAGGGGGGAAAGCTCCGGGGATTGGAAAAAAATGAAATTGGTTTAAAAAGGTTTTTGGTTTTGGGAAAGGGGGGAGGGGGCCAAAAAAGGGAAAAAAAACCCCCCCGTTGTTTTTAAAAAGGAAAAGGGGTTTTAACAAAGGAAGGGGAAAAAAAAAAATTTTTTTTTGTATAACAAAAGGAAAAAACCTTTCCCCCTCAAAATTTCCGTCACCAATTCATGTAATGTGAAAGTACAAGGGAAAAAAAAAATTTTCCCCGGGGCCACAAAAAATTGTTAAAAATTGGGGGGGCGTTTGGGGATGCGTTTTGGTTTTTGGGGAAAAAGGGGCCCCCCCCCAAAAAATTTTTGGGGCCGGACGAAAGGGGAACGGGGCCCCCTTTGCCGTTAAAAAAACCCCGTACGAAACTCCAACCCAAATTTACCAGGAAGCAAAAATCTAAATTGGGGGAAAAATTTAACCCCTTAGGGGGGAAGGGGAAAAGCCATCGCCCAACGCAAATGCCTTTTGGGAACCTGGGCAAAAAAGTTTTATGGGGTTGGATCCATTGAGGCAAAAAAAGGGAAATGAGTTGGGGGGAATTTTCAATTAACAGGTACCTGTGAAAAATGGAAAAGGGAAACAAAAGGAAGGGGGCCAAAAAAAGTAAAGGGGTTTGGGAAACTGTGATTGAAGTGGTAAAAGGGGGTGATAGCCAAAAAAGGTTTGTATAATTGTGGGGGGGGAACGCTATACCCAAAAAAAAAACCCCCCGTCAAATTATGGAAAAAATTAAATTTGGGGGGCCCTTAAGGGGGAAAAAATCAAAGGGGAACCCCGTAGAAACTTTAAACCCCCCTTTTCAGAGGGGGTAAAAGGGCAAACTGAATGGGAAAAAAACCCCAAAAAAAGGAGGGCTAAAAACAAATTTCCCAACCCAGCCTAATTAACCCCTGAAAATTAAAAGCAAATTTTGAGTTTAAACGAGTAAACCCCAAATTGGGGGGGGACAAAAAATTGGGGGTTTTTGAAAAAGGGTGGATAAAAATTTTTTTTTCCCCTCAAAATTTTTGAGGGAGGAAAAATTTTAAAAAAGCCATTAAAGGACGGTTTTTTGTTTTGGGTACTTCTTATCAAATAAATCCAAAATTATGAGTATTTTTTTAAAACCACAAAAAAAATTTTTAGCACCAAAACCAAACCCAAATTTAATTTCCCCGGTTAAAAACAATGTTGTCAAAAATTTTCTTTTCAGCTTTTTATTTCCTTTCAAAAGGCAAACGAAATTGCACAGAAAACTTTTTCCCCCTTTTTTGGGGGGGAAAGCTTTTTCCCCGGGCCAAATTTTTCCCCGGGGGTTTGGGCCTTTAAATGTTTCTTTTTTCTTTTCCGGGGGAAAAGAGCCCCCGAGTGACCCAAAACCTTTTTAAAAACCGGGATGTCCCGGGAAAAACCTAGGTTGGGGGGGAAAACATTTAAAATTTTTTTTCGGGGTTTTATTTTCCATTGGGGGGAAAAAAAAAGGGCCTTTTAAAGGGGGATGGTAGTAGGTTCCAGGCCACCGGTTTGCCAAGAACCCGGGGCCACACCTCAAAATTTCCAGTGTGTACAAAAAAGTTCCACCCCCCAAAGGGCCGCCAACTTGACAACTGTGGGAATCTTGGAGCAACATGGGCCAGCATCCCTGTGGAACGCCGGGCACCTTTTAAATCCAGGCCCAAAGAATTAGGCTTTTGAGGGGAAAAGGGAAGGGGGGGGCAAAAAAAATTAGGAAGGTGTTTTAATGTTTTTCAGCGTATATGCAGAAGCTCAGTATCTAATTTTTAAAAAGTTGACTACAAAAAAACTTGGGAATACAAGGTTTATCTGCAAAAGATGGATTTGAGAATTGGGATTTAAAGTTCCAACCTCTTGGTTTTAATGGAAAGCAAATTTTTTTTTGATTCTTTTTAAATTAAAATGAATGGGGAAAATATTAGGTAAACATTAAAAAGAACATGATTATAATCTTTTGACAAAAAAGCAGATAGACCTTATTCCAAGTTTGAAATAGCCTACCAAAATACCGGAAAAAAGCGGAACATATCTACACTCCCAAAAATCCTATCAAAAAAAAAACTTCCAAGTCCGACTGTAGCCTACAGATTTATATTTTTGATGGGGGCGGGGCCTCAGATTTCCCTATCAAAGTCGGCGGTGGGAGAGGGTTATTGCAATTGGGGGGGGTGCGGGGGAAAAACACACCCAAGAACCCTTGCACACAAATGCATCCTGACCAAAAAATAGTCCCAGTTATGGGGCGAAAGAAAAAAAAGGACGTGGCCCTAAAGATAAAGACAAACCCCTGGGGAAAACGGGGTATGGCAGAAAAAAGATATTTGCCAAACAGACTTTAAACCCGTCATGAGTAAATCAGCATAAAAATGCCCAAAAGATAACAGTATTTCTGGGCAGGAAAAAGGGTTTTGCCCCAAAATTTCAAAAAAAAACCCACAAATCCCGATAATGGGAAAAATTAAGTGAAACCCCTCATGGAAAAAATTAAAAACCCCTTAGAACAAAAACCTTTTAAATGTCCACCAAGTCAACAAAAATCCCGATAACAGCAATTTTTTTTTTCCCAACAAATTTTAAATTCATTGACAGGGACAGCCCCCGAAAACATTACAAGAATCGGAACAAAATAAAGTCCGCTACAAATTTGGTGTGCTGACAAAAAAAAAAAGGACCAAAAAAAAATAAAGGAATCATATCGGGCCAGATTTTTATGTAGTGTTTTGTAAATTTCTTTTAAACAAAGGATAAATTAAAAAAAAAAGGAAATAAAAATGTTACCTTTTGGGCAAAGGGAATTTAACTTAACTGCAAACGGTTGGGATTAGGCATTTACAGAACCCCAAAGCAATAACATCCCTCCTTGAAGGGGCCCAAATGTCTTAAACAAGGTTTAAAAAAGCCCAACAAAAACACTCTGCTTCCATCCCAACCTTTTTTGTCCCTCTTGTTGTTAAGTGAAAGAGGTATAAAAAGGTCAATGTCTTTATTGTTTACCCCTGCTCCTATCCAATAAAACAGACATGGTTGTAGGGTCAGTCAGTTCCCTATGATATTGCAACATTGCAGTATTCAGCCGGTTTTTGATTCTTAAGACAAAAAGGGCATCAGGAAAAAAAGGATAAATAAAAAAAAAAATTAAAAATTTTTTAAAAAAAAAAATGATAGCATTTTTTAGCAAAAGGCCAGGGGCTTTTTGGAAAAAAAACAATTTTTATTTTAAAAAAAAACATTAAATAAATTTTTGGGACGCAAGAATAACAATAAACGATGCATAACACTGCCCGAGAAATTTATTTTCATTTAGACAAGGTACGCCACAATGGACCCTATTCTCTAGGGCCCTGGTCAAAAAAATGCATTTATTAGGGAGCCATTTGGGGCGCAAAAAACTTTTCAGACAACATTTTCCCGGACTAGGGACCCCATTCCTAAAAATACCGTTGTGGTACTGCAGCACACCAGAAATGTCTAAAGTTTGGTTTTTTATAGGATAGGGTTAATTTAAAACATGATCACTTCTTTTACAGGTTTTCCAGCGGTTTCAGTAACGGGGGAAATTTCAGCCACTTAAAATACACAACTTAAATTAAAAAGTAAAGCAAAGATGCTAAAAGGGTGGAATTACTTAAACGTTTTCCCAATTTAACTTTAATACATTTCCCCTTTAAAAAAACCCCCCCTCCCCCCCCCATGTCCTACCACGTGATAACAGCAGCGAGATAATGCTATAAAAAATCCACAGGCACAAAACACCCCATCCCTCACATCCCCTCCCAAATGAGGAAATTTGCCATCCAACATAGGGCATCCCAACCAAAGCACACCTTCCCACAAAAACCCATGATCAAGGAATATTCAACCCACCAAACCCACATCTAGCATACGGGAGTATCCCCAACCCAACCTGATCAACACAACACATCTCTTTAGAAAGCAAGTCAGTTTCGTTCAAATGGCTCGCATGATTCCTATGGCGGTAGTTTTAGTTTTATTCAGTGAAATAAATGGCTCAAAGTGCTAATCGGATTTCTTTTAAGGAAATAAAATAATTGAGGAGGGAAACGAAGAGGGAGAGAAAGATGAGAAGACCATTCCACAGATGTCAAACAGCAACCTCTATTGGCCAAAGAATAGGCATTCACTATGTTCTCCTTAAACAAACAAGGAAAACTATTTACTCCCAAACCAACCACCCTCACACTTCCTCTACCTCACCTGGCAGTTCCAGAATGATTATAGATGTTATCTTACATGTATATATATGTTTATAAATATATATGCCCTTATTGATTGAAAGCCTAGGGTTTCCCACATTGGAACAGAAAGTACCATAATCTCTATATAGCGAGAAGGGAAAGTTTTTTGTGCTCAGTGAATAATCGTGAGCTGGCAGCAGTCTCCATTATTATGTTGCACTTCATTAACCAATGGTATAAAAACACAAGAAATAACCCCCCCCCAAAACAAAGCATCCTCTTTGTAGTTGCAAAAATGTACATCTCTAAATATGAGTTCTCACTGCCACTACCCAATTTCCTACCGTCTACACTTTTACCTGAGTAATACTTTTATCCTTGTAACAGACACTATCATTATATTTATTTTGCCATTTCAGTTCTGGGCTATTCCTAGCCGCACATCATTGTTATTATCATTATTATGCCTAGCCTACAATTGTAAGGTTGATGGCCTAAACCCTTCTTAAAATCATGGGAGAAAAAAAACAAAGCTCATTGCTCACTGTGTTGTTGGCTTTTAAAAAGGTACTTTTCATCCCTAAGGATTAAACAGAAGACCAAAAATGACAAACCAAAAAAATGAAAACGGACTAAATCCATAAGCTATTGCTGCCGATTAAAAAATATATCTTAAAAAAATTGCATTTTGAATAGGCCTTGAAAGGACCAGTCCTAGGGCGAGAGGGGTGGGACATATAACCTAGCGGCAGTGTGAATAATTATCAATAATTATTAAAACTTCACTTAATAAAAATAAGAATAAAATAGGAGCCACTAAAAAAAACTGAGGACAAAAACATGAAACCTCCAACCGAATAGCTGCCCCCCCCCTCCCAGGTTCCTCAGGTCCTAATCGTAGCAGCTTGCTTGTTGGGTTTGCGAAACCTGTACTTACGCCTCATTGACGTCGGCTAACCAAAACTAGATAACCCTGAGGATTCGGAGAGTGGCGTCCTTATACTGTGCGTCCACCTCACGCTAGAGTCAGTGCCGTATGACAAGGCGGACGGCGCTGGCCGACGACTTCGAACTGGGATCAAAGGCCTGGGCAAAGTTCTCGATAGTTGTGGAAGCCTTGGAGGGTTCCAGAGAAGCAAGGTCATGGAGTCCTTCTGGCTGCCCAGGTTCAGACGGGCTGATCTGGTAGGAGGAGGGGGAAGAAGAGGAGTGTTGCTTGTCCATTCTGGTTCGGTGAGCTCCTGAGAAGGAGGTAAGCTGCTGGTGGGTGGCAGGGCTCCAGACTGTTTAGTGGAAGCCGTGCTGCGGGAGAGGAGCCCGACCGAGCAGCATCGCAAAGTGAGACTTGGCACGGAGGAGGGCAAGTTGGCATGAGGCCACATGGCGGCCGAAGCACACTCCAGAGGGGACGTAGTGTACAGCGTGCTCTTGTACTGACAAAAAGTCATGTTGCGTTGGTGTGTGCCGGTGAAGGGCCCTGTAGACTGGCGGGCCCGGGGCCTAGGGGGAAGCCCTGTGTTGTGGATGGTGCGCTCCAGGGCCTGCAGAGAGGAGCGGAGTACTCGTGAATGATGACCGTCTTGTCTCCAGGAAGGGCTGGTGGTCCCCTTTCGGAAGGTCTGCATCGTGGCTCAGTGTCAGAGCCGTCTGCTGAAACAGGGTGAAGCTGCACGTGCTGGTCACTGAGGTCAAGTGCAACGTCGTGGTGCGAGCCGTCTTGGTTTTGGGGTGTAGTGGTCTAGCAGGCTCTTGCAAGCACCAGCGTCAGGGATCCCTGGACCTGTCCTGCTTGTCCACGGGCAATGGGGGAGGTGTTGTCTAGCAAGACTGAGGGGCGTGTCGCTTTCACATCAACACCTGAGACCACCCCCATGGAGAACCGACTGTGGGACGACAGGTAGTGACCAACGTTGACCTCATAATCGTTGGTGCTGCCCCCTGCCAGACCGGCCCCTGATGCTGCACTGTTTGGGCTCGTTCAGGTAGCGTCTCTTTTTTCGTGCGGAAACTGCATTGGCGCGTCGTAGTTGCTGCTGGTGGGGCCCGATTTGGCCCCAGAGCCTGCATTGCAGGCCCATCCCGACCTATCCCCACACCCACCCCCTGCTCTATAGGGCTCTGCTTGGCCTGTACCCAAGCCCCTATCTTGGGTAAGGGCCTTGCGGTTGGGCCTTCGTGACGGCCATCTTAGGGGGCCCCCCGTAGCGGCCGTGTATGCCTTGTGGTGCATACTGGGGCCCTGAGCGGAGTGGGACGAGGACAACTGTGTGATTCTCCAAGCTGTAGTCATGGAGGAGCTGTAGCCCTCCGGACGGCGCTCAGTGGAGTGTTGCTGCTCCACCCAGCCCTCCTGCTTGCCCGCGGCGCCGCCGCTTGTTTCCTCTTGCGCTCCCCTCCCTCACCAGAGTTTTTAGGACTTGCCCCTCTCCGGCACGAGGCCCCAGCGTTTCCCTTGAGTGATTCCATAGCTGCCCCTGCCCCATGTCATCACATGACCAGGGTCCAACATCCCCGGGCTCAAGACCCTTCTTATGGCTTCTCCAAGGTTCGCTTCGTGCTTGAGTAATCGGTCTGTCCTGGAAAAAAAACTGACAGGGCAGGGAGGACCACAAGTAGGGTACAGATTGTAAACAGCCAGAATGGGATAGACAACAAAAGACATTTTCATTTTCAAACTGACACAACATTTAACACTACTAAAAAAAATTTTCCTGAGAAATATAACTTGCTCAGGTCATGGGCCTCATGCCATAAATGGAAAGTGGGGCCATATTAGGATTCTACGTTATTGTTCCCTGAGGGAAAATGTGTCTTAGGCCAATCAAGGAGGACCTGCTGCTTTCCCCCCCCCCCCCCCCCCAAACAAAATGAATTTCACAAGTTAAAAGCATACATACATCATAACCACCGTCCTCCCAACACAAACAACATCATCCATATTTCAGTAGGGGGCGTCTTTCCAGTGGAGGAGGTCACTAACCTGTTGCAGGTCTAACCATCTATATGGCTTTTCTCCACTGTGGGTCTCTTGTGTCTCTCCATGTGGTATTCTGAATGAAGCGCATGATTACCACTGGTCACAGCAAAAACGCTTATCTCCTGTCATGGGAAAAATCACAGAAAATCTAAAGATTGGTCTCATTGTGTCATCCAACTAATTGGTGCATAAAGCGTCCTTTAATTGTGTGTGTCGCTCAACAGCGTCATTAAGTGTGCTGGACGGGTGTGGTGTGGGATTGACAACATTCCACTCACCGCTGTGGATCTTATCGTCCCGCTGTAGTAGGTACTTCTGGATGAAAACTTAATGTTACACTGGCTGCACATGATACGGCCTTTCACTAAGGCAAACCACCACTTAATGTTAAATTCCTTGTGTCCTGCTACTCCATCAAAAACTAATACGGCACTGTCTGCATTTAAAAGTTTCCCTACAGTGACTAACACACAATAAACTCTTCAAAACATTTCTGGAGATCTTTTGGTTTTCTATTCTAGTGAGAAAAACTAACCGAGACCAGACAGAATGCCTAGGAATGAAAACAGACATTTTTATCAGTGCCGCCGAGTTACTGTGTGAAACATGAGAACCTCCCATAAACTAAACATATTGTCTGCTATTTCACTTCAACACCAAAATACTGCACTTCTCTCATTAGTGAAAAGTGAAAACTGTTCCTCAAGAGATCATTTTTCATTAAAAAAAAAAAAAAAAAAAAAAACAAAAAAAACTACCAGATAAAAAATGAGCCACAGTGATCAGTCAGTAGGGGGCCTGGGTACCTGAGTGGGATGAGGACGTGGCTGCGCCCGGTGATTAGGAACTCCTGAAGGATGCGCTTTGCAGTGCTCACAGAGTGTTGGAGCTTACCGTTGGGCCCACAGGCTGCCTCCATCTGCAATCCAAGCCATCATATGATTGGGGTTGGACAAAAGCGGAGGAAAGAGGGGTCAATTGAAACACCAAAATTCAATTTAACTCATTCATTTATATGCATTATTTTTTCACCTGAAGATAGAAATTTAAGGTCAGGAAAAAAAAAATACTTAGAGTAAATGGATGCTCAACTATTGAAAAATGAAACAATGGATTCCAGTGCAAATCTTCAGTGAATGGAATCTTATCTAACCAAGATAACGTAGGATGCATATCAAAAACACATACAAAACTGAATAGAAAATAGGACAGTTCACACACCCTTAGGAATCTCCACGTTTCTCATGGGAGCTTGCCTCCTCCACCATTTGACTTCGACCTCTCCTTCAATGAGGACTCCTTTCCTAACCGACTCGGCAGCTGGGAGGATGACCAAAAGGGAGGGCGCGCAGAGCGAGAGAGGGAGGAGAGAGAAGACGGACAAATAAATTAGCCACTTGAGAGAATGTGAAGAGCCTAGCTTCAGTCACACATTCCCAAAAACACAGACTCATGCAGCATCTATGTGAAAACTCATTTGAGCCATTGCAGAGGCTCGCCTTGTGTGAGGTGCCAGAAGGTAGAGTAATAAACCTACATATTTATGGCTCCCTCTGTTCATCTCTCCTGACACAGTTAAGCTGTCATTCAAAAAGGGACGAGCTGCTGTTCATTTATAGGATGCATGCCAAATGGCCTATATAAAGGGAATAGGGTGTCATTTGAGACACACTTAGTATTCTATAGAAAAGGCCTACTGTTGATTAACTAGCGGCTCAAGTCTAAATACAGACTCATCAATATTCAGCAGGTTGTTCACCCACTATGAAGAGCCATCTTCAAACAAAAGGGTCTGTGGTTTAGGAAATGGGAGGGGCACTGGGATTCATTGGGACATTGATCCCCCCTCCCTCATTTTAATTACCCCCCCACTGCCATTTCAATTACACTTTATTACTGTATGGCTTTGTCTGAAATGGCATCCTATTTCCTATATCAACCAATCATTGTATTAGATCAGGGGTGAGGCTAGCCAAAACAAACCCGTCTCATGTCCTCAAACAAACCAGCGCAGGCCCAGTGGGCTCAAAATGGCTGCAAGCTCACATGCATGCCATTATCCTGACTGCACTCCAAATGAAACTACTCATAACTGTAGTAGGGAATCGCCTTTTTGAGGGGAGATTTTTTTTGTCTTCCATTCTCCTCATTAATATAATCATAAATGTGTACGGATAATAACAAAAAAATCCTTACACAAAAAGGTGTATCCGACTACTGTAGTCTGCCGCCATACTGCTGCTGATCATCTCAAGTTTAATTTAATGCATCTCTAAGAGGTCATCGGATAAACTATTAAACCATATCTTAGTGAGCAGGAAATGATGTCTAGCTTTTCAATGAGCATGCCAAGTGCTTGCCTAGGTAAACTCTGGAGCCTGGCTATTGTTAGGCAGAGAGAGAGCGTGTGTGTGGTGGGTGTGTGTAGAAGACAATGTGTGAGTGCAAGCTCAAACAAGACGGACCGTGTCCCTTGCAATACGATTTCCATTCATACTGAGAGGTCTCAATGGACAATCATTTTGGGAGGGACATATTCTGCATCTGATGCCCTAGACTTAGGTCACCATTACTAAATCTCCCTCTCTGCCCCCCCCCCCCCCCCCATCCCCTTATCCATCAGTTTTTGGTCGAGATAGTGGCTATTTTACAAGCCCGCACCCCGAAAAGGCAGGTGGACATCTGACCAAACCAAACTCCGGGAACATTTTTTTTACCAAAATAGAGAAGTTCCTCCTTGTACATTTTAGTAATTTAGATAGACGCTCTTATCCAGAGCGACTTACAGTTAGTGAGTGCATAATGTTGGCAATTTAAAAAAAAATCTCTCCGACATACTGGTCCCCCGTGGAATCGTAACCTACAACTCTGGCGTGCAAGCCGCCTATGCCCTACCAACTGAGCTACACGGGACTTGTAAATAGGCCAAATGTCGCATACTTATTTTTTTTAACATAACAAAAGAGGGAGATTTGGTGTGGGTTAAGGCCAGGCACCATAGGCTGAAATGACATTTTTGCATTTACCTATCCATTTTTTAGATTTGTTGGTAATTTTGGTCCATTAATATTAGTATTTCCCAAAATCTACATAGAAAATGTCAAAAAACTAGATGAAAATGTATATTTCTTTAGTTATCATCCTAGTCATCAAAATTTGTATTAATTTTAACCACTTTCAAATGCACATACAATCAATTCAAAGTTCACTACATTGAATTACACATTTAAAAGCTATTTCATAGAGAATACTACACAAACTGGACTATTTAGTAACTTACTTTGAAGAGATGGTGATTGGGTCTAAATAGGCATTTGGTAGCCTAATTTCACTGTACTTGTCTAACTGCCATTCACCATTCAGTTCCCACTAGCCAACTCATTTTCCTCAGCTTCAGAAGCATCTGCCTTCACCAAAATCTGTATGGTTATGCTTAGATACATTCGCCAGTTACTTGCCAGAGGAAAATGTTGATATCTTGTCTATTTTTTCTTCTAGGTAAGATCTTGTTTGGAAAAATTTGCCAAAAATACTTTTTACGTACGTCTATGTCTTTAGTATTTTACAGATAGAAAAATGAAAAAAGTATTTACCCACAATCTGCTCTTGACAAGTCCGGTCCTGGAGTGTCTTAAAATTAAACCAAAATATTTAGGCTGACTTCATCCAGTGTCCAGATAAATGGATTTGTGTGATATGCAATCAAGTGCATATTTAATGATCCATTGCCCAATTTTCATATTTTAATAAAATGTCTGAAAATGTGTAATACAAAAAAGTAATTTGTGTCTACATCCAACTGGTAAAAGTTGATTGTGATACAATTAAGATTTTAAAAAAATCCCTATTAGGGTGTGGTGCCTGGCCTTAAATTCTCTGGTGTGAAGAACAACATTACGGTCTGGTTTCCCGGACACAGATTAAGCTTAGTCCTGGACTAAAAAGCTCTTCCAATGGAGAATCTCCATTGAGAATGCTTTTTAGTCCACGACTAGGCTTAATAATAATAATAATAATAATAATATGCCACTTAGCAGACGCTTTTATCCAAAGTGACTTACAGTCATGCGTGCATACATATTTTTGTGTGTGTATGGGTGGTCCCGGGGATCGAACCCACTACCTTAGCGTTACAAGCGCCGTGCTCTACCAGCTGAGCTACAAAGGTGTGTATGGGAAACCATCCCTATTAGTATCAATGTATCAGAAGGCCTTACGTTGCCTAGGCTAAGGTCATGCACCAGCAGGTTCTGGTGGTTGCCCATGGACACCTCCAGGAGCTCTGTGCTCTTCCCCAGGCCTCCAGGGTACAGCGGCAGACGGTAGTCATGTTCTGTCATCTTCTCCTGCTTGATGTCCATGGCATGAACGTAGTCCCCCACCCCTCCATACCCCCCCAGGCCGCCCACCCCGGCCATGCTGCAGTCTGGAGAGTCCCGCTCCTTCTTCAGGATCATCTCGTGGGGGCCTGGCAGGTCCTGCATAACGGACTGGGCGGCCAGCCGGGTGAAGCTGGTCACAGGGGGCAGGTGACTGAACATGATCATGCCAGGGGAGAAGTTGGAGTCCATGCTCCCATTGGAGCGCAGGAAGTCATTACCTAGTTTGTCTTGAATGATGCTCATGATGAACTTGGTGGTGGTGGGCGGGTTCAACTACAGGGAGCCAACCGGAACCATCCTGGGAAAGAAAGAGCAGGAGCTGAAGTACAATGCAATACAACGTTATTGTCCATATGTTACAGTGAACGGATGTGTTTTTTGCTCTTTTATTTAACTAGGCAAGTCAGTTAAGAACAAATTCATATTTACAATGACGCTGGGCCAATTGTGCGCCGCCCTTGGGACTCCCAATCACGGCCGGATTGTGATACAGCCTGGAATCGAACCAGGGTCTGTAGTGACGCCTCTAGCACTGAGATGCAGTGCCTTAGACCGCTGCGCCACTCAGGAGCAAATGTGTTTATCTCCCCAGATAGCATACATCGCATAGACATAGTTGAGAGGAGCACAGGGTGAAGCCGCAGCACTCCCGGATGAGTGGGAAGGAAACATTAACATCTGTGTGGCCTTTTCATCAGTGATCTATGATGGTTTGTTTTTGTTTACATGTGCTGCTGACACCAATTATCATTAAATAAATTCTGTCTAGACAGGCAGTGCCTGGAAGAGCGGCATTGTTATGATGGGCTGTCCCTGAGGAATCAGTCTCATGCCCTCTGATCTCCCCATCAAGTGCTTAGCCGGATTAATAATGAGGGTTTGTGGGTCAACAACACACAGCCATGGTCTGGAGTCTGACTTGTGTGAATTATGGCATCCTAAAAACAACAGGGTGAAGTATTAGGCTACTTTTAGAAAGTCTTCAGTCAACCTCAGATGCAGCTAAATTAACCTGGGTATAAGGTATAGCCTATAATATGCTAAACCCTGACATCCTACGAGGAGAGCAGAATGAACCTGAAGCTGCGTGTTAATCTGTCATCCTATTTAAGGACTAGGCTAATTAACTAAAAAGAGGCGAGAGCCCAGTTAGGTTCGACAGGTAGTGGGAAGGTCAATTTCTGCATTTTATTCTGTGACTATGGGTCGTCATCATCATAGGACACCCATCGAACAAGGGCTAAAGTTAAACAAAGATAAGAGACCAAGCAAGAGTAGCCAGTCCTAGCCACTGAAATACTCTATCAAGAAGCAAAATGATACCATGGGTATAATGCAAAACGTTGGCTCTGTAATATACTTGTGTATAGCTACAGGAAGTTTAGGTAGATCTCACAAGATACAACTCATACTGTTAAAAATTAACAATTTTCTAAACTAACTAGCTACCATCATACCATGAAATTTGAGATGACTGAAGTTAGTCATGTCTCGGCTGCTGTGCTACTTTATAATGCCACGAGGAATAACAGAGGATTCCAAAAGGCAAAATCAAAATGGAGTTTTTAGAATGAGAGGAACAACAGCATCCAAAAACCAGTGCATCACACCTTGAGGAAAACATCAGAGGCACTGATGTAGCCTAACTCGGGTGAAATAGCTATAAACAAATATTTCAAGCAGCAATTTCATAATTATAACATTATCCAGACTACCATTACCTAGCCAATTTCTTTTATTCAGGTGAATGGCTTTTCAATAGTGTGTTTTCATTCACAAAACACAGTTAATTTGAATAGCTTCACATTTATCACAAATAACTTAATCGTGTCTCTGAACTTCATTGTCTCCACCAGCATTGCTAGCTAGCATTTTACCTATGCATCCATTGCATTGGATGCAACTTGCTAGCATGCTGATACCAAATAAAGCTAACAGCTAGCTAACAAATGCATAGGTAACATGCTAAAGAAAAATGGTATGTATTGTAAGCAAGCGTTAGTTGAAAATTAAAATGTCTTCAGTGTTCAAAAATAATGAAGTGCGCGACAAATCGGTTCCCAGAGATAAACTGTGATTTATTCATCGAGTGTCACTCACTGGGGCTAGAAAGACCGCTAACTAGCTAACTACTGCTAACGTCTGGCTAGCCACCAAGCAATTAGCCATTTGGCTAACCAGCCTGCCAGGCCCTTTGTGATACAGGATCATGCAATTATTAGCTAATATGGCCATCAGCATAACAGTGATACTCGGTAAAAATAAATTAGACCATACACTGAATTTAACATTACACCAAACATGTGATGATCTGACGTTCTCGCCTGACGTAATCCTACATCGATTCCAAGTTATGGAATTCATTCTAAAATAATTTTGATTGACAAATTTGCGAGTCGGCCTTTGCACTCGCAAGCGATTTCAGACAACACGGTGTGTCGTCATTCGTCAACATATTTCGAGCACTTCATTTAAAATTTTCGGTTATGAAATAGATAATACCTGGCTAACTAATTAAAACAGTTGATAAGGTTAATATATACTACTTGAACCTCTAACAGACATTGGGTGAGGACTGAACGAAAACATAACTGAGCATTTTGTGCGACGTACCCATAACAAATGGCCCATGCAACTCAAGCGAACAATTGATGCTCGGCTCCAGCAACGGTATGCTAGCTAGCGTTGCGCTTTGTTGTCTGTCCCACACTCTTGCCGGATTTTCCCATATTTAAACTCGCCCAAAATGTATATTTCCTTTTATCTTACCAGTGCATGACCACCAATAGCTCTTTCGGCTGGTTTATTTCACCTTTGGTCGTCTGTTTCAATCTTTAGAGCCCAAATATTGTTCTCCCGCAGTGGCTGTATTCCTTCATTTTGTCTCAGCGCGGGGAATTATGGGTATAGCGGACGGGTCCTGCTAAGAGTCATAGACGCACGCTTTGATCTGGGCAGGGGAGCACTGTGCCGGGAATAAACACGCAGTGCGGAGACATATGCGTTATCATTTTGAACAACGTACACCAAATTCAACAGAAATATCAGTGTAATTTGGTTAACTGAAGGTGCTGTGCTGTGCCATTTCATTCATGTTAGCATAACTGATAGGTCTAATGTTTTTATCTTTATTTAACTAGGCAAGTCAGTTAAGAACAAATTCTTATTTACAATGACAGCCTACACCTGATTGGCCGGTTGTGATACAGGGGGTCTGTAGTGACGCCTCAAGCACTGAGATGCAGTGCCTTAGACCGCTGTGCCACTCGGGAGCCCAATGTCTTTTAACTACCTAAACCAGATTAAATTTATAATAAAAATGTTAGAATTTTATGAAAACGCTGTCATCAGTTTATAAAAGGGTTTGTGATTAGTTGTAGTTGCCTATGTGGAAATCAAATATGCAAAAAACATAAATAATAATGTGCAATGTTCCAGGATACCCATTGATTCTTGAAGAATGTACATGCCTTGTGAATTTAGTACAACTGTCTATCATAAACCAAAATCTAAAGTCGCATTACTCCATTCGTTGTTTAGCCTATGTTCTACCTAACAAAATGGTAGGGTCAGGCTATTGAAATTACAGATTGAGTATTTAACATTTAGGGTAGACTATGCATCCACAATATCTAATTAGTTATTTACTGAAACCTAGGTAAAAAAATTAATAAACTATTGACAGTGTGAATAATGGTTTCTTAAAACTATGTTCCAGCCTTGAGGATATTTCGCCTCCCTCATTGTGTACACGTTTCAAAACTGTGACTGTCCCCCTGGGTCCCAATTACTGAAAAAAATAGGACACCTCACCATCTCTTAAAAGTGTACATTGATAGAGCTCTGCTATTCAATGCTACTGTGCTGCATGGATATTGTGGCATATCTAGCACAAAATAAATCAATTCCTGAAATAGCTTCAGACTAATTAGTCACAGTGGTCTGGTCTCCTGTGAACAGAGCGACCCTTAAAAACAAGTAGTGGTCCTGAAAATATGAAAAGAGAATGAAAGAGAGAGGGAAAGAATAGCCTACTAACAACACACATCAAACTAGCCAAGGGAGGAACAGTCATTAGAGACGTTCTCTGAAGTGATGCGGCATCTCTGAATTGGATATGAATAAGTGCCCCATAGATCTACTGGCTGTGTGAATGAATGTGTATATATCTAACCACCACTCATCAGACTATATCCCCCTTTTCCTCTGGCCTCAGCCTGACTCCTAATTGCCTGTGTTAACAACCCAATTAATTCAGAGGAGAGCATAATTGAAATGGAGACGGTATGAGTTAATGCAGAGGGTCAGTGGGTTGCCTTTTGATGTGTGCCCCACTGCCCTCCCCCGTCTTCTTAATATATTCCTGATAACAACCCATATTGCTGACAGCAGCTGTATATTTGAACTCACTTCTCATCTCAAAGCGTTTAAATATGCATTAGGACTTCTCTAATCATCAAATTCAGCAGTGTGACACAATGCTAGGCTGGGGTGCATATGGCTGTTGTGGAGAGATCTATGGGATGATCAGAGATTAGATGGTGATAATGTAAAGATATGGGCATACATTAAACATTCCCCTCCATTAAACAGAAAGTTCATCAGGGCCACTGCTTGAAGATATACACTGAGGTGATCAATGTGGACGTTTGGTTGATTTTTATCATTAGTATGCATAGCAAGACACCTCTTTAACAATACTACCATACTCTACTACCACATACTGTGAGACACACTCTGGGACCAACACCCTCTATCTCTCTCGCACACACACACACACACACACACACACACACACACACACACACACACACACACACACACACACACACACACACACACAGGACCACACTCTTAGAAAAAGGGTTCCAAAAGGGTCCTTCGGCTGTCCCCATAGGGGAACCCTTTTTGGCTCCAAGTAGAACCTCTGTGGAAAGGGTTCTACGTGGAACCCAAAAGGGTTATTTACATTTTATTTGACACTGTTATCCAGAGCGACTTACAGTTAAGTGAGTGCATACATTTTCATACTGGCCCCCCGTGGGAAACAAACCCACAACCCTGGCGTTGCAAGCGCCACACGCTACCAACTGAGCTACAGGGGTCAATGGTGTAAAGTACTTACAGTGGGGAGAACAAGTATTTGATACACTGCCGATTTTGCAGGTTTTCCTACTTACAAAGCATGTAGAGGTCTGTAATTTTTATCATAGGTACACTTCAACTGTGAGAGACGGAATCTAAAACAAAAATCCAGAAAAATCACACATTGTATGATTTTTAAGTAATTAATTTGCATTTTATTGCATGACATAAGTATTTGATACATCAGAAAAAGCAGAACTTAATATTTTGGTACAGAAAACCTTTGTTTGCAATTACAGAGATCATACGTTTCCTGTAGGTCTTGACCAGGTTTTGCACACACTGCAGCAGGATTTTGGCCCACTCCTCCATACAGACCTTCTCCAGATCCTTGAGGTTTCGGGGCTGTCGCTGGGGCAATACGGACTTTCAGCTCCTCCAAAGATTTTCTATTGGGTTCAGGTCTGGAGACTGGCTAGGCCACTCCAGGACCTTGAGATGCTTCTTACGGAGCCACTCCTTAGTTGCCCTGGCTGTGTGTTTCGGGTCGTTGTCATGCAGGAAGACCCAGCCACGACCCATCTTCAATGCTCTTACTGAGGGAAGGAGGTTGTTGGCCAAGATCTCGCGATACATGGCCCCATCCATCCTCCCCTCAATACGGTGCAGTCGTCCTGTCCCCTTTGCAGAAAAGAATCCCCAAAGAATGATGTTTCCACCTCCATGCTTCACGGTCGGGATGGTGGTCTTGGGGTTGTACTCATCCTTCTTCTTCCTCCAAACACAGCGAGTGGAGTTTAGACCAAAAAGCTATATTTTTGTCTCATCAGACCACATGACCTTCTCCCATTCCTCCTCTGGATCATCCAGATGGTCATTGGCAAACTTCAGATGGGCCTGGACATGCGCTGGCTTGAGCAGGGGGACCTTGCGTGCGCTGCAGGATTTTAATCCATGACGGCGTAGTGTGTTACTAATGGTTTTCTTTGAGACTGTGGTCCCAGCTCTCTTCAGGTCATTGACCAGGTCTGCCATGTAGTTCTGGGCTGATCCCTCACCTTCCTCATGATCATTGATGCCCCACGAGGTGAGATCTTGCATGGAGCCCCAGACCGAGGGTGATTGACCGTCATCTTGAACTTCTTCCATTTTCTAATAATTGCGCCAACAGTTGTTGCCTTGTCACCAAGCTGCTTGCCTATTGTCCTGTAGCCCATCCCAGCCTTGTGCAGGTCTACAATTTTCTCCCTGATGTCCTTACACAGCTCTCTGGTCTTGGCCATTGTGGAGAGGTTGGAGTCTGTTTGATTGAGTTGGACAGGTGTCTTTTATACAGGTAATGAGTTGAAACAGGTGCAGTTAATACAGGTAATGAGTGGAGAACAGGAGGGCTTCTTAAAGAAAAACTAACAGGTCTGTGAGAGCCGGAATTCTTACTGGTTGGTAGGTGATCAAATACTTATGTCATGCAATAAAATGCAAATTAATTACTTAAAAATCATACAATGTGATTTTCTGGATTTTTGTTTTAGATTCCGTCTCTCACAGTTGAAGTGTACCTATGATAAAAATTACAGACCTCTACATGCTTTGTAAGTAGGAAAACCTGCAAAATCGGCAGTGTATCAAATACTTGTTCTCCCCACTGTAAGTAAAAATACTTTAAAGTACTGCTTAAGAAGTTTTTTTGGGGTATCTGTACTTTACTTTACTATTTATATTTTTGACTACTTTTACTTTTACTTCACTACATTCCTTAAGAAAATATTGTACTTTTTACTCCATACATTTTCCTTGACACCCAAAAGTACTTGTTACATTTTGAATGCTTAGCAGGACAGGAATATGGTCAAATTCACACACTTATCAACAGAACATCCCTGGTCATCCCTACTGCCTCTGATCTGGCGGCACACATGCTTTGTTTGTAAATGATGTCTGAATGTTGGAGTGTGCCTCTGACTATCTGTAAATAAAAAAAACAAGAAGATGTTGCTGTCTGGTTTGCCTAATATTGTCACGACTCCCTCCGAAACTGCCTCCTCTCCTTGTTAGGGCAGGCTTCGGCGTTCGCCGTCACCGGCCTTCTAGCCACTGCCATTCCTCATTTCATAATTCCATTGGTTTTGTCTTGTTCATTACACACACCTGGTTCATATCCCCTCATCAGTACCTGTATAAGTGTTCCCTCTGCCCCCTTGTCTTTGTGTGTGATTGTTTATTGTGAGGATAGTGAAGCTCGGTGGAGCTCCTTGTATTTTGTATTGCCAGGTTATTTTCCCCGTGTGCCTTGTTGGTTCCAGTGCACCTGTTTTGCACACTGGACTGTTTTGACGCATTACTGCGTAACTCTGTATTCCGGAATAAATCCTGTTATTCTGTGATTTACCCTCCTGCGCCTGACTCCTTCAAATCACCCATCACAAATATAAGGAATTTGAAATTATTTATACTTTTACTTTTGATATTTAAGTATATTTTAGTAATTACATTGACTTTTGATACTTAAGTATATTTTAAACCAAATACTTTTAGACCTTTACTCAAGTAGAATTTTACTGGGTTACTTTTACTTGAGTCATTTTCTATTGTGGTAGCTTTACTTTTACTCAAATATGACAATTGGGTACTTTTTCCACCATGAGGGTTATACCTGGAACCAAAAAGGGTTCTTCAAAGGGTTCTCCTATGGGGACAGGCGAAGAACCCTTTCAGGTTCTAGAAATTGTATCATTGTATTGTCAGTTCGAGGATAGATAAAGATCAGCTTTCCATCACTGTCTCCTTCCAGCCCAGCGGTTAAGGATGTGGATGGGACAGAAAGGCGTCAGAGGCTTCACCACCACCGCACCCCCAGGTAAACCAATCCTCTCTCTGCGCAGAGGAGACTGAGGAGAGAGCTAGTCTGTACCTGCAAGCTATCCTTGACTACCAAGGATGAACAGGTCTGTAGGGTGGCCTAGCCCCCCCAAGTGAGTCTTTACACTGTATACAAGGATTTCCTTTGTGTTGTCTTAGGAATTCAGCCTTTGTGTTGCTCTTGACATCTTCCATTCTGTCACACCTCTGTGAAGCAGAGGTTCAGTTGTCTTTACATTCTGTAGGTCTAATATCTGATTGGAGGTTAACTTTACAGTAATACTATTGGTGAACAACTCAGATTTTGAATCCAATCAACACAGATGTTGTAAAGGGGTCTCAGATTCATTGTCTCCTTTTCTTTGTTCCTGACCTGCGCTGGTGAGATACTCTTCGCTCTTTCCTCCCCAGGGACTCTTGGGGACATGGCCTTTCAGGCTATGACTTCTCTCTCGCTCACCCTCTTTGATCATGCCTAGAATATGCCTTGTCATGGTTGTTAATGCTTTGTAACTTAAGCTTCATGCCTTGTATAATGAATCGTTCATTTTACAATTATATTACATCTATTTGCCTTTAGAATTCCATTCTCAGACCTTTCTTGACCTTTCTATTACTGTAACTCATCAATATTCTCTTGCACATTGCTAAATCATCTTTATGGAGTCAGATATTCCGTTTAATAGACTTTGTTAACATACAAATGACATAGTTTTATCACAGGTCGCTTGTGAGGTGTGTGTGTGTATATATGTATATATATATGTGTGTATATATATACACACACATATATATATATATATATATATATATGTATATATATATATATATATGTGTGTGTGTGTGTGTATATATATATATAATGATAAGTATTACCCCACTACAGGTCCAACTGAGACAGCAGGAAAAAAAATGACACCCTATTCCCTTTATAATACATGACTTCTGACCAGAGCCCTAGTGCACTAAATATGGAATAGGTTGCCATTTTGGGACTCAGACATCATTACCTCGTCTGGTATTTAAGGCAACTTGCTGGGTCACGTGACAAACTGCTCATAGATGGTTATCAATTGTCTTTACTCATCTATAATTCAGTGCATTGCATTATTATGTATTTCCACTGTCTCCCTTCCTCTGTTCCTTTGTCTCTCCTCCCCCCAGATCCGCCCAACATGAGAGACGATCCGCACAAAATAGAATTTCTGAATATCACATTACATTCTTTGTCTATTATTGGAAGCCAAGGAGCGAGGGATGATTGACAGGCCAGGCTGAGTGTCTTGCCTTGATGTGCAGAACTAAGTTCCTCATTGAGGAAAACCCCTGCCAGTCAAACAACAGCATAGGAAATCTCAACATGGCTGGAAAGGCATTTTGAAAGGCTTTGATATTTTTGTCTTGATAATTCAGAAATGATGATTGCCATGACGATTAAAAAAAGAAATCCGTTCAAGTATTTCATCATTAACCATCTTAGTTGTGTGTCTACATTACAGTTGTACTGCTGTAGTTCTGCTTCTACACTATAATATTATATTGGGATTAAGAGCAGTGGTCTAGTGTAGGACAACCACATGTAAACGCAGTTTACCCACTTTTTTTTTGCCCAACAGCTTACCCAAACTTTGCGGAAAAATGCATTGAAAGTATAGGAAGCTTTACTTTTCAGAGTTCACCAACCTAATATTTTACCACTAAATCCCTGATAAGAATATGTTACTGGGACGCATATACACCATTTGAAATATCCCAAATGCTTCCACTAATTCCATCTCTGTGTTTGTGCATTTTGTTCTACTTGATTGGGTCTAATTAGATTGTATTGAATCCAGCCTCTCTCCCTCCAGACAGTCTCCTGCTCTCTGGCTGACTACTTCTACAACTCTCTCTCTCTCAATTCAATTTCAATTTAAGGGCTTTATTGGCATGGGAAACGTATATTAACATTGCCAAAGCAAGTGAAGTAGGTAGTAAACAAAAGTGAAATAAACAATACAAATGAACAGTAAACATTCCACTCAGAAGTTCCAAAAGAATAAAGACATTTCAAATGTCATACTATGTATATATACAGTGTTGTAACAATGTGCAAATAGTTAAAGTACATAATATGGGTTGTATTTACAATGGTGTTTGTTCTTCACTGGTTGCCCTTTTCTTGTGGCAACAGGTCACAAATCTTGCTGCTGTGATGGCACACTGTGGGATTGCACCCAGTAGATAAGTGAGTTTTAAAATTGGGTTTGTTTTCGAATTCTTTGTGGATCTGTGTAATCTGAGGGAAATATGTGTCTCTAATATGGTTATACATTTGGCAGTAGGTTAGGAAATGCATCTCAGTTTCCACCTCATTTTGTGGGCAGTGTGCACATAGCCTGTCTTCTCTTGAGAGCCAGGTCTGCCTACGATGGCCTTTCTCAATAGCAAGGCTATTGTCAAGGTAGATGTAGGTGGGTGTGGTGGTGGAATCAGGCGCAGGACGCAGAACGTTAGTCCAAAAGACTTTAGTAGAGCACAACAAAACAATCACGAAATAAATGCCCAGAGGCAAAACTCCGCACGTAGGCGAATAACAACGGGCGCACAAACAGGTGCGCAAAACACTCCAAACAAATGGAGAAAATGCTCAACCGAGCAAACAGTGGAAATACATAGCTACCGGCACGACAGTAAAACAATCACACACAACACTAGACAAACACAACGAGAACTAAAAGGACACTAATTACACTAAACGATAACAGGTGTACAACAATCAGACAAAAGCAAACGAACATAGAAACATGCAACGGTGGCAGCTAGTATTCCGGAGATGATGAACGCCGAAGCCTGCCCGAGCAAGGGAGAGAGGCAGCCTCGGCCGAAACCGTGACAGCTATGCTCACTGAGTCTGTACATAGTCAAAGCTTTCCTTAAGTTTGGGTCAGTCACAGTGGTCAGGTATTCTGCCACTGTGTACTCTCTGTTTAGGGCCAAATAGCGTTCTAGTTTGCTCTGTTTTTTTGTTCATTCTTTCCAATGTGTCAAGTAATTCTCTTTGTTTTCTAATTATTTGGTTGGGTCTAATTGTGTTGTTGTACTGGGGCTCTGTGGGGTCTGTTTGTGTTTGTGAACAGAGCCCCAGGACCAGCTTGCTTAGGGGACTCTTCTCCAAGTTCATCTCTCTGTAGGTGATGGCTTTGTTATGGAAGGTTTGGGAATCGCTTCCTTTTAAGTGGTTATCGAATTTAACGGCTCTTTTCTGGATTTTGATAATTACTGGGTATCGGCCTAATTCTGCTCTGCATGCATTATTTGGTGTTTTACGTTGTACAAGGAGGATACTGCATGCAGAGTCTCCATTTGGTGTTTGTCCCATTTTGTGAATTCTTGGTTGGTGATGGACCTCAGACCTCACAACCATAAAGGGCAATGGGTTCTATAGCTGATTCAAGTATTTTTAGCCAGATCCTAATTGGTATGTTGAATTGTATGTTCCTTTTGATGGCATAGAAGGCCCTTCTTGCCTTGTCTCTCAGATTGTTCACAGCTTTGTGGAAGTTACCTGTGGCGCTGATGTTTAGGCCGAGGTATGTATAGTTTTTTGTGTGCTCTAGGGCAACGGTGTCTAGATGGAATTAGTATTTGTGGTCCTGGCAACTGGACCTTTTTTGGAACACCATTATTTTTGTCTTACTGAGATTTACTGTCAGGGCCCAGATCTGTGCAGAAGACCTAGGTGCTGCTGTAGGCCCTCCTAGATTGGTGACAGAAGCACCAGATCATCAGCAAACAGTAGACATTTGACTTCAGATTCTAGTAGGGTGAGGCCGGGTGCTGCAGACTGTTTTGTTGCCCTCGCCAATTCGTTGATATATATGTTGAAGAGGGTGGGGCTTAAACTGCATCCCTGTCTCACCCCACAGCCCTGTGGAAAGAAATGTGTGTGTCTTTTGCCAATTTTAACTGCACACTTGTTGTTTGTGTACATGGATTTCATAATGCCGTATGTTTTCCCCCCAACACCACTTTCCATCAATTTGTATAGCAGACCCTCATGCCAAATTGAGTCAAAAGTTTTTTTGAAATTAACAAAACATGAGAAGAATTTGCCTTTGTTTTGGTTTGTTTGTTTGTCAATTAGGGTGTGCAGGGTGAATACATGGTCTGTCGTACGGTAATTTGGTAAAAAGCCAATTTGACATTTGCTCAGTACATTGTTTTCACTGAGGAAATTAACTAGTCTGCTGTTAATGATAATGCAGAGGATTTCCCCAAGGTTCTCTCTCTCTCTCTATGTCTGCACATTGACCCTGGCCTCTCTGGCTCATGGTGGGCTTGTGTTTGGGCTTTATGTCCTGGTAGTTCTCAGTAAAAAGGTGCAGTGGTTAAGATTAGCTATAGTAAAAATCTCCGTTGGCAAAGTGCCCCTGTAGGTCTACTCTAAGCCCTTAGATTGCAATACAGTGGGGAAAAAAAAGTATTTAGTCAGCACCAATTGTGCAAGTTCTCCCACTTAAAAAGATGAGAGAGGCCTGTAATTGTCATCATAGGTACATGTCAATTATGACAGACAAAATGATATTTTTTTTCTCCAGAAAATCACATTGTAGGATTTTTTATGAATTTATTTTGCAAATTATGGTGAAAAATAAGTATTTGGTCACCTACAAACAAGCAAGATTTCTGGCTCTCACAGACCTGTAACTTCTTCTTTAAGAGGCTCCTCTGTCCTCCACTCGTTACCTGTATTAATGGCTTGTGTTTTGAACTTGTTATCAGTATAAAAGACACCTGTCCACAACCTCAAACAGTCACACTCCAAACTGCACCAGGCTGGGAAGACTGAATCTGCAATAGGTAAGCAGCTTGGTTTGAAGAAATCAACTGTGGGAGCAATTATTAGGAAATGGAAGACATACAAGACCACTGATAATCTCCCTCGATCTGGGGCTCCACGCAAGATCTCACCCCGTGGGGTCAAAATGATCACAAGAACGGTGAGCAAAAATCCCAGAACCACACGGGGGGACCTAGTGAATGACCTGCAGAGAGCTGGGACCAAAGTAACAAAGCCTACCATCAGTAACACACTACGCCGCCAGGGACTCAAATCCTGCAGTGCCAGACGTGTTCCCCCTGCTTAAGCCAGTACATGTCCAGGCCCGTCTGAAGTTTGCTAGAGTGCATTTGGATGATCCAGAAGAGGATTGGGAGAATGTCATATGGTCAGATGAAACCAAAATATAACTTTTTGGTAAAAACTCAACTCGTCGTGTTTGGAGGACAAAGAATGCTGAGTTGCATCAAAAGAACACCATACCTACTGTGAAGCATGGGGGTGGAAACATCATGCTTTTGGGGCTGTTTTCTGCAAAGGGACCAGGACGACTGATCCGTGTAAAGGAAAGAATGAATGGGGGCCATGTATCGTGAGATTTTGAGTGAAAACCTCCTTCCATCAGCAAGGGCATTGAAGATGAAACGTGGCTGGGTCTTTCAGCATGACAATGATCCCAAACACACCGCCCGGGCAACGAAGGAGTGGCTTCGTAAGAAGCATTTCAAGGTCCTGGAGTGGCCTAGCCAGTCTCCATATCTCAACCCCATAGAAAATCTTTGGAGGGAGTTGAAAGTCCGTGTTGCCCAGCGACAGCCCCAAAACATCACTGCTCTAGAGGAAATCTGCATGGAGGAAATGGGCCAAAATACCAGCAACAGTGTGTGAAAACCTTGTGAAGACTTACAGAAAACGTTTGACCTGTGTCATTGCCAACAAAGGGTATATAACAAGTATTGAGAAACTTTTGTTATTGACCAAATACTTATTTTCACCATAATTTGCAAATAAATTCATAAAAAATCCTACAATGTGAATTTCTGGATTTTTTTTTCTCATTTTGTCTGTCATAGTTGACGTGTACCTATGAAGAAAATTACAGGCCTCTATCATCTTTTTAAGTGGGAGAACTTGCACAATTGGTGGCTGACTAAATAGTTTTTTTCCCCACTGTATCTACTAAGCTAGGATATGGAATTTGTTTTAAGATGGAATTTGATTTTGAATTTTAGGACCCCTGTAGGTATAAACAAATATATATATATACAGTGGGGAGAACAAGTATTTGATACACTGCCGATTTTGCAGGTTTTCCTACTTACAAAGCATGTAGAGGTCTGTAATTTTTTATCATAGGTACACTTCAACTGTGAGAGACGGAATCTAAAACAAAAATCCAGAAAATCACATTGTATGATTTTTAAGTAATTAATTTGCATTGCATAAGTATTTGATCACCTACCAACCAGTAAGAATTCTAGCTCTCACAGACCTGTTAGTTTTTTCTTTAAGAAGCCCTCCTGTTCTCCACTCATTACCTGTATTAACTGCACCTGTTTGAACTCGTTACCTGTATAAAAGACACCTGTCCCACACACTCAATCAAACAGACTCCAACCTCTCCACAACGGGCCAAGACCAGAGAGCTGTGTAAGGACATCAGGGATAAAATTGTAGACGTGCACAAGGCTGGGATGGGCTACAGGACAATAGGCAAGCAGCTTGGTGAGAAGGCAACAACTGTTGGCGCAATTATTAGAAAATGGAAGAAGTTCAAGATGACGGTCAATCACCCTCGGTCTGGGGCTCCATGCAAGATCTCACCTCGTGGGGCATCAATGATCATGAGGAAGGTGAGGGATCAGCCCAGAACTACAGGGCAGGACCTGGTCAATGACCTGAAGAGAGCTGGGACCACAGTCTTAAAGAAAACCATTAGTAACACACTACACCGTCATGGATTAAAATCCTGCAGCGCACGCAACGTCCCCCTGCTCAAGCCAGTGCATGTCCAGGCCCGTCTGAAGTTTGCCAATGACCATTTGGATGATCCAAAGGAGGAATGGGATAAGGTCATGTGGTCTGTTGAGACAAAAATATAGCTTTTTGGTCTAAACTCCACTCGCCGTGTTTGGAGGAAGAAGAAGGATGAGTACAACCCCAAGAACACCATCCCAACCGTGAAGCATGGAGGTGGAAACATCATTCTTTGGGGATGCTTTTCTGCAAAGGGGACAGGACAACTGCACCGTATTGAGGGGAGGATGGATGGGGCCACGTATCGCGAGATCTTGGCCAACAACCTCCTTCCCTCAGTAAGAGCATTGAAGATGGGTCGTGGCTGGGTCTTCCAGCATGACAATGACCCGAAACACACAGCCAGGGCAACTAAGGAGTGGCTCCGTAAGAAGCATCTGAAGGTCCTGGAGTGGCCTAGCCAGTCTCCAGACCTGAACCCAATAGAAAATCTTTGGAGGGAGCTGAAGGTCCGTATTGCCCCGCGACAGCCCTGAAACCTGAAGGATCTGGAGAAGGTCTGTATGGAGGAGTGGGCCAAAATCCCTGCTGCAGTGTGTGCAAACCTGGTCAAGACCTACATGAAACGTATGATCTCTGTAATTGCAAACAAAGGTTTCTGTACCAAATATTAAGTTCTGCTTTTCTGATGTATCAAATACTTATGTCATGCAATAAAATGCAAATTAATTACTTAAAAATCATACAATGTGATTTTCTGGATTTTTGTTTTAGATTCCGTCTCTCACAGTTGAAGTGTACCTATGATAATAATTACAGACCTCAACATGCTTTGTAAGTAGGAAAACCTGCAAAATCGGCAGTGTATCAAATACTTGTTCTCCCCACTGTATATATAAATGATTTGATGAAACATTGAATTTGGCCTTTACTGCTGTAGCCCATAGAAACACATTGAATAACACATTCATAAAAGGCAAAACAGAATGTCAAAAAATAATCATTAGGAACAAGGTTTTGAAGTGTCTGTCCTATATCTGAGAGATATTAGAAAAAAATAAAATGTTTGGTCACGTTATTTTTGGCACATTTGACCCCCTATGCACTTTTTGTAATTTCTACAGCCCAGTACTGGGTTACCTTCAGATGACTCCCCTGAAGCTTGTGTGTGTAGTAGAGCAAAACAACTGACACCTTTCTGTTCGTGAGAGCCTCCTTTCGTTATTGGTGACATATTATTTTGTAGCACCAACGGTTTGGTCTGGACTGTCGGTTTTGTGAGAAGACCTCTTCGAAATATTACTTTGTAGCTCACACGGTTTGGGTTTTACAGCCGATTTCGTGATGATTTTCTTGTCCGGATCCTTTCATGTGTAAAAAAAGGGTGCTTTCACAAGCCCCATGTTATGGAATAGGCCCAAACTTTACATCGGCTGACAGCGGAAAGAGGGGATTGCGCTGTAGCCACTACAAGACGGTCAATCTCTAGCATAAACACACCGGTAGCTATACAATATTCAAAATGACGTCACTCTAAAGGCTGGTTCAGTTCATTTCAATATTCATGGCACACACACACACACACACACACACACACACACACACACACACAATACTTCCCATTATATTCATCTGCTATATAATTTCTGATGGATGCTTTTAATACAGTTTTCAACAGGCCTATCAATGAAAACGATACATCTGCAAAGAATCCATATAACTTCTTTATTTGATACCTCCCTCACTATGATTTAGAGCCGGAGAGAAAATTACACCAGTCAGTCTTGTGATATTCTGTTCCAGAGGAAAGTAATAAACATTTAATCTAATAAGGTCCAACTCTTTCATTTTAAACTGGTATTTCCTGCCAGTTGCTGATACAGTATCTTTGACAATGACTCAATACTCTTATTTCAACATAGGTGGTAAAAACAAAGTGTTAGGAAAATATCTGTTGAGTATCTAACCTCTGGGGACCCATCCTCATTTCATTTGAACACAGCAGCACACCCATGCATTGTCTATCTGTTTGTTAGATTACTGGTGCAGCTAGCTATACCTAAGTGACTGATCACAGTGAAACAGCTGGTTATCTCCTTGTGGGCCACTTATGTTGCATATAAGTTTTGCTTCCTCATTTTATAGGTGTGCTTAATCTAGTCCAGGGTTATTCAACTCTTACCCTACAAGGTCCAGATCCTGCTGGTTTTCTGTTCTACCTGATAATGAATTACACCCACCTGGTGTCCCATATCTAAATCAGTCCCCCCTTTTGCCCTCAGAACAGCCTCAATTTGTCGAGGCATGGACTTTACAGGCTGTCGACAGCGTTCCACAGGGATGCTGTCCCATGTTGACTCCAATTCTTCCCACAGTTGTGTCAAATTGGCTGGATGTCCTTTGGGTGGTGGACCATTTTTGATACACACGGGAAATGGTTGAGTGTGAAAAACCCAGCAGAGTTCACACAAACCGGTGCGCCTGGCACCTATTATCATACCCCATTCAAAGGAACTTACATGTCTCAATTGTCTCAAGGCTTAAAAATCCTCCTTTAACCTGTCTCCTCCCCTTCATCTACACTGATTGAAGTGGATTTAAGTGATCATAGCTTTCACCTGGATTCACCCAGTCAGTCTATGTCATGGATGTTTTGTACACTCAGTGTAGATCAAATGACCTGGACATCACTGATCATGTGAAATGGACAGACAGACAGAATTGGACTAACAGGGATTAACATTATAGCATATTTACATTTACATCATTTAGCAGACGCTCTTATCCAGAGCGACTTACAAATTGGTGCATTCAACTTATAGCCAGTGGGACAACCACCTTTTATTATAATTTTTTTATTTTTTATTTTATGGTGGGTAGGGGAAGAAGGATTACTTTATACTATTCCAGGTATTCCTTAAAGAGGTAGGGTTTCAAGTGTCTCCGGAAGGTGACATATCTATGTAGGGGATTGAGCCAACTTCTACAGCTACAATACACTCCTTTGTGCTGGGCTGATTTGCACCGAGTGCCAAGGTTGAACCTACCCACCGTTTTGAAGACGTCCTCTGGGACATGTCTGAAAAGGGCCTGGAGTATGTTTGAAACAATAACAACCTCTCCAGAGGAAACTAGAGGAGAGCTACTACATTAGCAAGGGGGTTGAATTTGGAGCTGTGGCAATATAATGTACGGGAAAGTTGCTGCAAAGCAAAATTGGAGTAAATTAATAAACACTGTTTTTATTTGACTGTTTTTATAGAGGGCCTCAAAGAAAAGTATAGGCTCACTAAATCACTGACCCCTGCGCTACGCTCATACGATTGTACGTGCGTTTTCTGTCCGCAAGGTGGCAGTGTCTGACTTGAGAGGGGTAGCGGAGAGGGCTGCATGGGGACCAACCATCCCGAGTTTCATTAGGCTACGGTAGCCTAATCAAGTGGTTGTTTTCTGTAATTATCCTATCCGCAGGTCTACTCGTAGACAGGCCTACCTCTCCTCAATGAATACTGTTTTTGAATGACATATTTGTTATTTATTTTAATTGTTTAAAAAATCTGATGATACATTACATTGAATAACCCCTCTCCTCTCTCTCTCACACACACACACACACACACACACACACACACACACACACACACACACACAGTCTCTCACTAGCTCTCAGTATGGGCATGTCTTTTCAGGAGACTGTATAGTCTACTTGGAGCGCACTCTCACTTGAATCGAAAGCAGAGGGACAGCGAGCGAACGACCATCACCTCCTAATTGCACACCAATCCATCATATATTTTTTGTGGAAAATGTTCAACTAAAGCCGGTGAGAGTAGGTTAAAAGCTTTTGTAAAGTGTGCACTGTTTTGGAGAGGATACCCAGATCCTTGCGCAGCGCGTTATTGGCCATGGAGTCCTTTACGCACTGCAGATAACAAGTCTTTGTGAAATTAAGAAAACAAAGTAATGGATCAAATCTGCAAGTGATTTTTACACGCTCTGGTAAAGTTATGGCCGCGCTACGGAGGAAATTTGGGGAGGACTATCAGGTTGTGAATACAAACCGTGACACCACCGCTTTTTCAGCACCTGTCAAAAAGAAACGCCAGCGGTTCGTGGAGAAAAACGGCCGTTGCAACGTGCAGCACGGGAACCTCGGCGGGGAGACCAGCCGATATATCTCTGACCTCTTCACCACCTTGGTGGACCTCAAGTGGCGATGGAACTTGCTTATCTTTGTTCTGACCTATACAGTAGCGTGGCTGGTCATGGCTTCTATGTGGTGGATCATCGCCTACATCAGAGGGGACATAAACCATGGCCACGACTCGTCCTACACCCCCTGCGTTGCCAACGTTTACAACTTCCCCTCCGCTTTCCTATTCTTCATAGAGACCGAGGCCACCATCGGCTACGGCTACCGCTACATCACGGAGAAATGTCCGGAGGGCATCATTCTCTTCTTGTTCCAGTCGCTGCTGGGGTCCATCGTGGACGCCTTTCTGATCGGCTGCATGTTCATTAAAATGTCCCAGCCCAAGAAGCGCGCAGAGACGCTTATGTTTAGCCAGGACTCAGTGATCTCGCAGCGCGACGGAAAACTGTGCCTCATGTTCCGTGTGGGCAACCTGCGAAACAGCCATATGGTGTCCGCGCAGATCAGGTGCAAACTCATAAAGGTAAGGTAAACAAGCACAAGCTGTGCTCTGCGACACCGGGGTATTTAGGCAACTGATCATAACATGACCCACAGTGATAATTATCTACTAAAAGCCTTTAGAAGTAAGGGGGAATTAAACTCTCGAGCATAAAATGCCAAGATGTTGTGTGCTAATGTCATATTTTATGTGCGTAACTAATTATCATGTATTATATTCACATTCGTTATTTCACATAGCCTATACAGTATGTACTTCTCCATCGCCCCGTCTGCATTTTGGGTCCTAAAATGCTGTGGAAAACAATCAAATCAACCTGAAAGTGGCAAACAGACAGCACAAGAAAATGTAATAAAGGTAATCAAATTGAATACAATAAACCTATAGGAGTCTATCTGCACAATGATAGCAGTTGCATATCAGAGATATTAATTCATCTTCTTTTTCTAAGCTTAATTATAAGCAGGTCTTAGTCCACAGTGTGTGCCTTGTTAAACAAAAAAGTCTTAAAATTGTATTACCATAATCCTTAGTAGTGAGTTTGTATTTTGGCTGAGATAGAGGGTAGCTGGGAGGAGCAGAGAGGGGTTTAGAGAGAGAAAGACAGAAGGGCTGAGAGAGAGATACCTAGTCAGTTGTACAACTGAATGCATTCAACTGAAATGTGTCTTCCACATTTAATCCAACCCCTCTGAATCAGAGAGGTGCGGGGGGCTGCCTCAATCAACATCCACATCATTGGTGCCCAGGTAACAGTGGGTTAACTGCCTTGCGCAGGGGCAGAACAACAGATTTTTACCTTGTCAGCTTGGGGATTCGATCCAGAAACCTTTCAGTTATTGGCCCAAAGCTCCTACCCGCCAGGCTACCAGCCACAGTCACCCTTCAGCCAGTGACATTTAGAATAGCAGGTGGTTTAACTGCGGGACATGGTAATGTATCAGTGAGCTGCTCTGACAGAGAGCTGGGCTCTCAGTTTGAGGTTTGACAGTTAAAACTCCAGCCATGAAACACACATAATCAAATCATCATCAGCCATGGAGCAGTAGACATGCTGCTCACCCCGATCAAGCATGATGTCAAGTCAGAAGTGGCCCTGGACTTAAGACCTTGCAGTAAAGGAATACATCATATTT
>JAGTTL010000045.1:170771-193584 GCA_036851935.1 Coregonus suidteri | reverse complement strand
TTTTTTCCCTTTCATCTTCCCTGCTCTTCCAATCCTTTCCCCCAGCCCCAAAAGTCATGTCCCTTACATAAAGAAAAGACTCCCCTTCCTGTCCTTCCATGTAAAGGAAAACAGTTCCCAAGGGGCAGCTTTCTCGGGACCATTGGTGCTTTTTAAGGGGCAGGGGGTCAGATGGCTTTGTCATAGTATCTCTTTTTTCTAGACAAAAAAAGTACTAAAAATTTTGATAATTTGATATACAGTGGGGAAAACAATTTTTTGATACCTCCCCGATTTTGGGGTTTTCCTACTTAAAAAGCTGTAGAGGTCTTTAATTTTTTCATGGAAACCCTTAAACTGTAGAGAGGGAATCTAAAACAAAAATCCAAAATCAAATTGTATGTTTTTTAAGTATTAATTTGCATTTTATTGCATGACTAAGTTTTGATCCCTCCCAAACCAGAAAGAATTCCGACTCTCACAGCCCTTTTTTTTTTTCTTTAAAAACCCCCTCCTTTCCCCAAAAATTACCTGTTTAAACTGCCCTGTTTAAACTCGTTTTCCCCTGAAATAAAAGCCCTGTCCACACACTCAATAAACGACTAAAACCTTCCAAAATGGCCAAACCAGAGAGCGGTGTAAGGAATCAGGGATAAATTGAGACGTGTAAAAGGCTGGGAGGGGGGGAGCTTGGGGAAAAGGAAACAACTTTTTTGGGCGCAATTATTGAAAAGGAAAAGTTAAAGATACGGTCAATCCCCCGGTCGGGGGCCCCCTGCAATCCACCTCGTGGGGCATAATGATCATGAGGAAGGTGGGGCCCAAAACTACACGGGAGGACCTGGTCAATGCCTGAGGAAAACTGGGGCCCCAGTCCCCAAGAAAGCCATTAGTACACACTACGCCGCATGGATTAAAAACCTCACGCCGCAAAAGGGCCTCCTGCTCAAGCCGCGCATGTCCAGGGCCCCCTGAAGTTTCCAATGACCATTGGATGAACCCGAGGAGGGGGGAAGGTCATGTGGGGCTGATGAAAAAAAATAGGCTTTTTTTTGGGCTAAACTAAGCTTGGGGGGGGAAACACATTTTTGGGGATGCTTTTCTGCAAAGGGGACAGGACGATTTCCCACCGTAGGGAGGGGAGGATGGATGGGCCATGTATCGCGAGATCTTGGCCAAAAACCCTCCTTCCCCAGTAAAAGCTTTGAAAGGGCGTGGCTGGGTTTTCCCAGCATGCCCAAGGGCCCCGAAAAAAACACCCGGGGAAACTAAGGAGTGGCCCCGGGTTAAAAAGGGATCTAAAGCCTGGAGTGGCCAGCCAGTCCCCAGACCTAAAACCCAAATAAAAAAATCTTTGGAGGAGCTGAAAGCCGTATTGCCCAGCGACAGCCCAAAACCCTGAAGGATCGGGAGAAGGTCTGTAGGGAGGGAGGGGGCCCAAAACCCCTGTTGCAGTGTGTGCAACCTGGTCAAGCCCTACGGGAAAAGAAATTGATCTCTGTAATTGCAAAAAAAGGTTTTTCTGAAAAAAAATATTAAGTTCGGCTTTTCGGGATGTACAAATATTTATGTATGCAAAAAATGCAAAAAATTTACAAAAAACAACAATGTGATTTTCTGGTTTTCTTTTTTAGTTTCCCGTCTTCACACATTTGAAGGTCCCCTATGAAAAAAATGAAAAGGCCCTTTCTAAATCCCTTTGAAGTAGGAAAACCTGCAAAATGGCCCCCAGTTTTATCAAATACTTTTTCCCTCCCCATTTGTACCAGATGACCTTTATTAGCTTTTTTTAACCACCCCTTGTAAATGGGTGGTTTATAGACACTAAAGGGGGGGAAAAAAAAAGGTTGTTTTAATTTTTTATTTAAAAACAGGTACAAGGGAAAATATAAAGACCCATCCAAAAAAAAAATTTGGAAAGGCCCCCTTTACCCCTAAAAAAATTCTAGCAAAATGTATAGCTTTATAAAATTTTAAAAAGGTTTTGTGGCATTAAAATTTCAAATTTAGAAAGGTTTTTTACAGGGACATACGGGAAAGATAATAAAAAGAAAAGGGTACGGAAAACAATAAAAAACACATGAAAAATCGGGAAACCGGGCCTCCCATTCATAGCAAAATTTCAAAAAAAGGCCTTTTAAATAAAGTCAAATGGGGTTTAAAATAAAATCCCTTTGGAGCATTTCAATTTTGGAAAATCTTTTAAAAATTTGGGGGAAAAATGTATAGAAACCCCCAGATGTAAAATAAAAAATAATGGCTATTTCTCGGGAAATTTTTTTAAACTGCCCAAGAGGGGGAAAAAAAGGTTGTCCACCTTGGAAATCTATTATTAGGGCCCCATGGGAGAGTTAAGCTTTTAAAAAACCCGGATCCAAAAAAAATTTTAAAGGGGGATTAGAAACCCAAGGGGTTTTAAAAACAAAGGTGCATTGTACGCTGAGGATTTTGTTTTTTTTTTTAAATCCAAAAACTTGAACCCCTCCCACCCTTCATAAAGGTTTTCTAGATACTTTTTTCCAAAACCTCTCTGGATTAAAACCCAAAATTTTAGGGAAAAAAGTACTATTTTAATATTGTATCACTAAAAAAAATTTTTTTTTTCATTTTCATGTAGTTTACCCAAAAAAATGGTTGATGGTGAGGGGGATATACTCGGAATACAACCCCCAAAGAAAATAAATGATCCACCCAATACATTTTTTAAAAGAAAGTTAGAAAAATAGAAAGATCCCTTTTCCCTGGAAAGGTACATTAAATGTCCCAATTTTTGGAAAAACACCCTTTATTAATTTTTTTGTATTATCCCAAATTTAAAATATTTTTTATGGGTTTTTGCCTAGCGAAAAAAGTTTTTTTAAAATTTTATGAGAAAAAAAAAATTTCCCATTTGATTTTGGAAAAGGCAAGCCAGACAAAAAAAAAGGGGGCCCATTTATATAATAATATGAATTAGAAAGGGCAGAAATTAAATTTAAAAATTAAAAACATTTGACCTATCACTAAAAGCTTCAGCATACAAAATTTGGGAAGGGGGAAAAAAGTAAGGGAAAATTGGCTTCGGCCTTTATTTAAAGGGAAAACAATGGTTAAAAAAAAACCTTTTTGATAAATAAAAAAGTATACAGTTTCATTAAGGACCAAAGGGTTGACAGCCCCTCCCATATAGATTTCAAAATTTGAGGGAAGAGATTTTGACCCTAACCCATTCCATGGCCTAGGTTTAGAATGATACGCAAAAAAGATTTCCGGGGTTCCAAAAATTAGAATTTTTAATTTAAATTACTATATAAAATTCTTGTAAACCCTTTGAAAAGTTATTTATATGGGGATACATTTCCCAGCTCGCAGAAATTTGCTGGGAAAGGGGACAGAATCATTAGATAAATTTTTTTTGGTACTGTCCATTTTTAGCTGTTTTTGGAACAAGGGGCCAGGAAGGCTAAAAAAGGGTTGCCCAAAATTTTCCTGGGGGCTAAACCCCTTTAGAAAGCTTTTTGGGTTTATCTGAAAAGTTCCCCAATCAATTGATCAAAATATAATAATACTTTTAGGGAAAAAAAAGGGTTTTTTTTTCAATTTACAAAACGGGGAAACCAAAGAGAATAGAAGGGGTTCCCCGAAAATTATGTAAAAAAATCACAGTACAGTTTAAATATATATGGCAAATAGAAAAACCAATTGGAGGGGGGAAAAAGATAGATGGGTGGTGTTTAATGGAGTTGAAGGATGGGGCTAAAACAAATAACAACAACTAATAACAAAAAGATAACTAAAAAAATGTAAAAAATAGGGGTCCCTAAAAAAAATATATAGGTTATAGGTTTTGGGCTTTTGTGAAAGAGCACAGTTAGAAAGTTTGGGCAATATAGAAGAAAACCCCCGGGGATGGACATCATAAAAATGATCGGAGACTTGGGGGAAAGAGGAATTTAAAGGATTTTAAAAACCAAAAAAAATTAAATTATTGAAAAATTGCCTGTGCCCCAAAAAATTTATATATATTTTAAAAAACTGGAAGTAGAGGTTTGTCACCCCCCGGGCTAGGGGGATTTTAGTTTTTGACCCCGGGTGGTTTTTTCTATGTGGTGTTTTTCTTTTTTGGGGGTTTCTATTTCCCCCCTTTTTTCTTTTTTTTTCCCTTAAGTGACCCCCCAATCGAGGCAACGATGTCAGCTTTTGGGCCCTGGTTGTCTCTGTTTGGGGGCCCAAAAAAAAAATTATTTTTTTCCCTTTTATGTTTGGGGTTTTTTTTTCCCGGTGTCGGTCTTTTTTTACCTTTGGACTTTAAAGAGTCTTTTATTGTTTTTTTTTTTTTTTTAAAATTAAATAAAGTCAAAAATTCTTTTAAAACGCTGGGGCCTTTGGGTTATTTCTCTCCCTAAACGACGTGCCAAAAAAAAACCCACCAAGACGGGACCAAGCAGGGGTGCCCGGGAGCCATCCCCAGGGAGTCGCTACAGATCCCGGGGAAAACCTCGACGGGTTTCAAGCCTAGTGAGGCCCCAGAGAGGGGGGGTTTTGGTAACATTTGGGGAAGGGTCTCGACGGGGTTTCAAGCCAAAGGAGGAGCAGAATGGCGGGAGTTGGAAGCGGGGAGAGGGGAGAGTTGGGCGAGAAAATTAGAGGCCGGCCCACGGGGAAGAGCAGAGACCCAGAACATTTGTGGGGGGGGCTAACGCAGTGGACGACGGACAGCAGGAGACCGCGGGCAGACCAGAGCGGCGTCTTACTTGGTTTGGCCGCAGCGGTAGGCCAGCGGGATTGGCAGAGGAGGCCGCAGTTACGGGGGCCACTGGTCGAAGAGGGGGTTGGAAGATGTAGAGGCACGGCGAGAGGTACTGGGGCGGTGTTTGCAGTCGGTCCGGTTGTTCTGTTCATGATCCCCACGTAGGGCGGTGGTGTGTGGTTCCCAGTTACGGTCCTTGCCTGTCCGGCCACCGCACCAAGTATCGGTGCGCATCGCCAGCCGGCCCGGGCCCATTCTAGCTCCCCGCACCAAGTCCGTGGTGCGTTTTCGTCAGTCCCTGTCCGGGCCCGTTCCTTCTCTCCGCACCAAGTCTGTGGTGCGCGTTCGCCAGCCCAGTACGGCCCATTCCTGCTCCCCGCACCAAGTTCTAGATGTGCGGCATTCGTCTTCGCCAGTGTACGGGTACTCTGTTCCTGCTCTCCGCACCGAAGTCTGGTGGTGCGCGTCAGCCAGCCCAGTCCGGCCCATTCCTGGCTCCCGCATCAAGTCAGCGGTGCGTTCGTCCATTCAGCCCATGTCCGAGCCCCGTTCCTGCTCTCCCGACACCAACGTCAGTGAGTGCGCCGGTCGTCCAGCCGGCAGTGGCTACGGCACGTTACCTGCTCCCCGCACCAAGTCAGTGGTGCGCTTCGTCCAGCCCGGTCCTCGCGCCTCGCTACCTTGCAGCAAGCACGCGCACCAAGTCAGGGGTGCGTATCGTCCCAGGACCCTGCTCGGACCCGCGCCTGCTTCCCCCACACCAAGCCAGTGTATGTGCGTACGTTCAGTCCGGCATCGGCATCGCGTGCCTGGTACCACTGGGTGGCTGCAGCCGGGGCACCACGGTCAGGATGCTGCGTCCACGCCGGAGGCTAGAGCAATCCTCTCCATCCAGTGTTCGTTCAGCTCTGGTCAGCTAGGCCATACCGGACCAGGGGTACTTTGGGGGGGTTAAGAGAATGAGTGGGGATCAAGCCGACACGCGGAGCCAGAACCGTACCGATACGACAGAGGTATATGCCTACCCAGCCGTCCCCTGGTTTTTGCTCTTGTTTGAGGCGCTGGTCGGCAGTCCGCGCCTTTAGGGGGGGGTACTGTCACACCTGGCTATGGGACTCTAGTTTGTTGAGCCAGGGTTGTATTGTTCTATGGTGGTGTAATTTCTGGTTGGGGGTTCTCTAGTTTCGTCGCTAATTATCGATGTTTTGGCCTGAGTGGGACTCGCCAATCAGAGGCAACGAGTGTCAGCTGTTGGCTGGTTGTCTCGGATTGGGAGCCATATTTCAACTGTATGTTTTCCCTTTGTGTTTGTGGGTTTTTTGTTCCGTGTCGGTCTTTGTTACCGTTGGAGCGTTACGAGTCGTTTATTGTTTTTTGTTCGTGCTTTAATTAAATAAAGTCTAAACATGTTCGTTCAACACGCTGCGCATTGGTCTACTTCTCTCCCTGACGATCGTGACAGAGGCCTAAGCATTGTTTTTTCACTAGTTTACACCCTACTCAATTAGGAAGCGGTAGTGGGGTTGGAAAGTAATAAAGGTAAATATATTTTAAAAAGGATATGTACAGTGGGGGAAAAAAAGTATTTAGTCAGCGCACCAATTGTGCAAGTTCTCTCCACTTAAAAGATGAGAGAGGCCTGTTAATTTTCATCATAGGTACACGTCAACTATGACAGACAAAATGAAAAAAAAAATCTCCTGAAAATCACGATTGTAGGATTTTTTAATGAATTTATTTGCAAATTATGGTGGAAAATAAGTATGGTCAATAACAAAAGTTTCTCAATACTTTGTTATATACCCTTTGTTGGCAATGACACAGGTCAACGTTTTTTTGTTTTCTGTAAGTCTTCACAAGGTTTTCACACACTGTGGTGCTGGTATATTTGGCCCATTCCTCCATGCAGATCTCATCTATAGCAGTGATGTTTTGGGGCTGTCGCTGGCAACACGAAATGCTTCTTACAAAGCCACTCCTTCGTTGCCCGGGCGGTGTGTTGTTGGGATCATTGTCATGCTGAAAGACCCAGCCACGTTTCATCTTCAATGCCCTTGCTGATGGAAGGAGGTTTTCACTCAAAATCTCACGATACATGGCCCCCATTCATTCTTTCCTTTACACGGATCAGTCGTCCTGGTCCCTTTGCAGAAAACATCCCCAAAGCATGATGTTTCCACCCCATGCTTCACAGTAGGTATGGTGTTCTTTGAATGCACACTCAGCATTCTTTGTCCTCCAAACACGACGAGTTGAGTTTTTTACCAAAAAGTTATATTTTTGGTTTCCATCTGACCATATGACATTCTCCCAATCCTCTTCTGGATCATCCAAATGCACTTTAGCAAACTTCAGACGGGCCTGGACATGTACTGGCTTAAGCAAGGGGACACGTCTGGCACAAAAGGATTTGAGCGTCCCTGCGGCGTTAGTGATCGTGTTACTGGATGGTAGGCTTTGCTTACTTTGGTCCCCAGCTCTCTGCAGGTCATTCACTAGGTCCCCCCGTTGTGGTTTTGCTCACCGTTCTTGTGATCATTTTGACCCCACGGGGTGAGATCTTGCGTGGAGCCCCAGATCGAGGGAGATTATCAGTGGTCTTGTATGTCTTCCATTTCCTAATAATTGCTCCCACAGTTGATTTCTTCAAACCAGCTGCTTACCTATTGCAGATTCAGTCTTCCCAGCCTGGTGCAGGTCTACAATTTTGTTTCTGGTGTCCTTTGACAGCTCTTTGGTCTTGGCCCATAGTGGAGTTTTGGAGTGTGACTGTTTGAGGTTGTGGACAGGTGTCTTTTATACTGATAACACAGTTCAAACAGCGTGCCATTAATACAGGTAACGAGTGGGAGGACAGAGGAGCCTCTTAAAGAAGAAGTTACCAGGTCTGTGAGGAGCCTGAAATCTTGCTTGTTTGTAGGTGACCAAATACTTATGTTCCACCATAATTTGCAAATAAATTCATTAAAATCCTACAATGTGATTTTCTGGAGAAAAAAAATCTCAATTTGTCTGTCATAGTTGACGTGTACTATGATGAAAATTACAGGCCTCTCTCATCTTTTTAAGTGGGAGAACTTGCACAATGTGGTGGCTGACTAAATACTTTTTTCCCCGCCACTGTATATGTGTATGTATATGCATGTGTGTGTATATATATATATGTATGTATGTATGTACAGTTGAAGTCGGAAGTTTACATACAGTTAGGTTGGAGTCATTAAAACTCGTTTTTCAACCACTCCACAAATTTCTTGTTAACAACCTATAGTTTTTTTGGAAAGTCGGTTAGGACATATACTTTGTGCATGACACAAGTAATTTTTCCAACAATTGTTTACAAGACAGATATTTCACTTATAATTCACTGTAATCACAATTCCAGTGGGTCAGAAGTTTACAAACACTAAGTTGACTGTGCCTTTCAAACAGCTTGGAAAATTCCTTCCAGAAAATTATGTCATGGCTTTAGAAGCTTCTGATAGCTAATTGACATCATTTGAGTCAATTGGAGGTGTACCTTTGGATGTATTTCAGGCCTACCTTCAAACTCAGCATCATGAGGAAGGAAAATTATGTGGATACAGTGAAGGGAAAAAAGTATTTGATCCCCTGCTGATTTTGTACGTTTTGCCCACTGACAAAGAACATTATCAAGTCTATATCCTAATTTTAATGGGTAGGTTTATTTGAACAGTGAGAGACAGAATAACAACAACAAATCCAGAAGAAAAACGCATGTCAAAAATTTTATAAATTGATTTTGCATTTAATGAGGGAAATAAGTATTTGATCCCTCTCAATCAGAAAGATTTCTGGCTCCCAGGTGTCTTTTATACAGGTAACGAGCTGAGATTAGGAGCACACTCTTGAAGGGAGTGCTCCTAATCTCAGCTTGTTTACCTGTATAAAAGACACCTGTCCACAGAAGCAATCAATCAGATTCCAACTCTCCACATGGCCAAGACCAAAGAGCTCTCCAAAGGATGTCCAGGGACAAGATTGTAGACCTACACAAGGCTGGAATGGGCTACAAGACCATCGCCAAGCAGCTTTGGTGAGAAGGTGAGACAACAGTTGGTGCGATTATTCGCAAATGGAATAATCACAAAATAACTGTCAATCTCCCTCGGCCTGGGGCTCCATGCAAGATCTCACCTCGTGGAATTGCAATGATCATGAGAACGGTGAGGAATCAGCCCAGAACTACACGGGAGGATCTTGTCAATGATCTCAAGGCAGCTGGGGACCATAGTCACCAAGAAATCAATTGTTAACACACTACGCCATGAAGGACTGAAATCCTGCAGCGCCCGCAAGGTCCCCCTGCTCAAGAAAGCACATATACAGGGCCGTCTCAAGTTTTTTTTTTTTTTTTTTTTTTTTTTTTTTTCGGGGGATGGATCAGCTTAATATTGCAGATAGATTGTATCTTCTATCAATGTAATTGTCTGCATCACTTCCAATCCCCCATGTTTTTTTTATTTTATATATATATATATTCCCCTTTATTACTTTTCAACCCCACCATCCTTTCCCTACTTGGAGTAAATTAGTGAACAACAACGCCCAGGCCTCTACTTCCGGTCTATACTTACTATCTACACCTTATGGACAGAGTTAATTTTACAATAATTCTATATCTATATATATATATATATATATATATATATACACACACACATACACATACATATATACATATATATATATATATACATACATATATATATACACACATATTTATTTATTTTTTTGCTCCTGAACTTCTTCTACTCTCAACCTCTCCGATCATTTTTACATGATGTCCATCCGGTTTGCTTCTAAATGCCATGTCTTTCTAACTGTGCTCTTTCCCAAAAGCTCCCAACATACAACCTATATACTTATTATGGACACAGTATGCTTACATTATTAGCTATCTTTGTTATTATTTGTTGTTATTTGTTATTAGTCCCATCCTTCAACTCTATTCAATACCTCCCATCTATCTCTTAACACCATCCATATAGGATTTCTATTTGCCATATATATTTCACCATACTGTGATGTTTTACAAAAGTTCTGAACCTTTCTATTCTCATTGCTTCTACAGATTGTGAATTAAAAATAAACATTTTTGCTAAAAGTATTATTATATTATTGATTGATTGACTATGACTTTTCAGATCACCCAGTAATGCTATCTGCAAGGTTAGTTTCCAGGTAAATATTGCAATCCTTTAGCCATTCCTGGACCTGTGTCCCAAAACAAGCTACAAATGGACAGAACCAAAACAAATGATCTAATGATTCTATCTCTTCACAGCAAAATCTGCAGAGCTGGGAAGATTGTTCCCCCATATAAATAACATTCTATTGTAGCAAGAATTTTATATAATAATTTAAATTGAAATATTCTATTTTTTGAATCCGGTGTCGTTTTGCGTGTCAGTTCATAAACACTATGCCATGGGATCGGTACGTCAAAGATCTCTTCCCAACTATTTTGCAATCTATATGGGACTGCTGTCAATCCTTTGGTCCTTAAGTGAAACTGATATACTTTTTTATTTTATCACAGTTTTCCTTAACCAATTATGTTCTTTAATGCAAGGCCGACAGACAGACAATTTCCTTACTTTCTCCCCTTTCACTTTTCCTCTTCCCACTTTTGCGGTAAGGCTGCAATTATTGGGTTGTAATTTTGGGTAGAGCAGACATTTGGGTAGAGCAGACAGGGCCGTCTGAAGTTTGCCAATGAACATCTGAATGATTCAGAGGAGAACTGGGTGAAAGTGTTGTGGTCAGATGAGACCAAAATTGAGCTCTTTGGCATCAACTCAACTCGCCGTGTTTGGAGGAGGAGGAATGCTGCCTATGACCCCAAGAACACCATCCCCACCGTCAAACATGGAGGTGGAAACATTATGCTTTGGGGGTGTTTTTCTGCTTAGGGGACAGGACAGCTTCACCGCATCAAAAGGACGATGGACGGTGCCATGTATCGTCAAATCTTGGGTGAGAACCTCCTTCCCTCGGCAAGGGCATTGAAAATGGGTCGTGAGTGGGTATTCCAGCATGACAATGACCCCAAACACAAGGCCAAGGCAACAAAGGAGTGGCTCAAGAAGAAGCACATTAAGGTCCTGGAGTGGCCTAGCCAGTCTCCAGACCTTAATCCCATAGAAAATCTGAACCTCAAAACCTTAATGACTTGGAGAAGATCTGGAAAGAGGAGTGGGACAAAATCCCTCCTGAGATGTGTGCAAATCTGGTGGCCAACAACAAGAAACGTCTGACCTCTGTGATTGCCAACAAGGGTTTTGCCACCAAGTACTAAGTCATGTTTTGCAGAGGGGTCAAATACTTATTTCCCTCATTAAAATGCAAATCATTTCATAAAAATTTTGACATGCGTTTTTCTGGATTTTTTTGTTGTTATTCTGTCTCTCACTGTTCAAATAAACCTACCATTAAAATGATAGACTGATCATGTCTTTGTCAGTGGGCAAACGTACAAAATCAGCAGGGGATCAAATACTTTTTTCCCTCACTGTATATATATATATATATATAATATATATATATTTGCGAGAAGAAAAAAAACATATGGGGGATTGGAAGTGATGCAGACAATTATATTGATGGAAGTTACATTCTATCTGCAATATTAAAGCTGATCTACCCTCTCAGAAAAAAAAGTACTAATAGAAAAGGCAGGGAAGACAAAACCACTCAGAGTTTAGTACGGGAAACCCTGTCAAGGCACAGGCATGGGTAGACATATTTTATAATTGTAAAAATACCTCATTTGATGGCAATATGCAGAACACACACACAAGATGAGCATATTTCACAGATACCATAACACTGATCCACCATGGAGGCAATGATATTGATCAATATTGATCCCAATATTGTTTTGATGGATCAATCCTTCAACAGTCTCTAATTTAACTGCTTGGCTTATTAAAACACATAACAGATCATCTCTGAAGGAAAGGGATGACACCATAAAACTTTCAAAATCTATAAATGGGATAAATGAGGCTCTTCTGTACATACACATTTAGCAACACTTCAATCACAACCCTAAATAATGAGGATCTACAGTATAGTAACTCAGCATCCTCATCAATCACATAACAGTGGTTGGAACCTAAATTATTTTCCAATCGTTTCATTCTGAACAGAATAATTTAAAAAATGTTTAGTTCCACTGTTCCGACAAGCAAAATAAAGTTCTGAACCGGTTCGAACCCCAAAAAAGGTTTATAGTTATTTCTGTTCCTTTTTTCACCTGTGAAATCAACAGTTTTTTACATTTAGCTCATTCAATTAGTTCACCAATCAGTGCAGATAGAGTAGGCAAACTAGTTGTTTAAATGCGTCATGGACAGACAAGTGTCACCTATGGCGCAAGATGCGACTGAAATTTTGCGGGTGGGGAGAGAGCGAGAGAGGGTTGAGGAGTAGGCTTGAAGTGCTGGGAATCTTGTTATGACATGCATTATATGAATTAGGTCCGCAGAATTATACCTAGGAGGAGCGGCTTCTATGGAGGAACTTTGAATGTCCTTTGAGCTAGCTAGCTAACAAGCTTGTGTGTGCAGAGCGACACCAGAATTAAAAACACTTCTTACCTTTTTGTAGTTAAATCCAACATGAAATGTGATAACTAGGCCAATAGTATCCTTAACTATCATTGAAAAAGTTAATCCATTCTTATCTAGCTAATTCAAAATCTCTCTCCCTATCTTCTGAATCAAGCTTGTAACGTCAGTACAGTAGCCTATGCTTCGGAGGCGGGAGGGGCAGGTAGCTTAAACATGCACAGGCAAGGTTAAGATACCCAGCTTGCAGTCAGACACTGGAATACGTTTCTGAGTGACAGAGTGAGGGCTTTGCATATGTGTTTTGTTGTGCGACTAGAAAAACAATACCTGGAATGTTATTAACGGTTCTGTTTTAGAACAGTGTGGATCACTTTCATTCCTTGAAAAATGTATTCATTTTCTGGTTTTCTGTTCTGTTCCCTGAACTGGTTCCAATCCCTGTTCCATAACAATCCAGTTCAATAAAGCAACACATGGGATGATATCATTAGTCCCACAGCTCCTGGCCACACCATCATCCCGGTTGACAGACCAGAAGGTGTATCTCTACGATAATTGGTCACTAACAAACCAACACATGCAAGTTGACACTATTGTGATGTATTGTCAGTGATGAATGTTGCCCACCATTTGTGATTATGTTTGAAAACTGCAATAGATTAATTATTAGAGTGCTTTTGTGGTACCACAGCTACCCTACTCTTCAACCGCCGCCATCTGTTGAACCCCCACCCATACACAGGCTTTGTGTCCCAATGCAGGCAGACGCCGAGGACTACAGATGCCAGGAAAAGGGCTATGGAGATATTCTCAGCAGCAATTAGAGCCAGACCGATATATCAGTTCACCAATATTATCGGCCGACGTTGGCCTTTTAACGCTATATCTGTATCGGCCGATATTCAATAAATAGGATGAAAAAAGGGAATCTCATGCTTATCTGAACACTTGCGGCCATTCCCATGATGTGTCATTATTGTTACAATGTATGTAATCAACATTTGAAGCATAGTTATTGGACAACTGCTCTTTTGGATGACAATTAGGAGAATTCAGTGTGGGAAAATGACGGAAAAATATACACTACCTGTCAAAAGTTTGGACACACCTACTCATTCAAGGGTTTTTCTTTATGTTTTACTATTTTTTACATTGTAGAATAATAGTGAAGACATCAAAACTATGAAATAGCATATATGGAATCATGAGGTAAACAAAAAAGTGTTAAACAAATCTAAATATATTTTATATTTGAGATTCTTCAAATAGCCACCCTTTGCCTTGATGACAGCTTTGCACACTCTTGGCATTCTCTCAACCAGCTTCATGAGGTAGTCACCTGGAATACATTTCAATTAACAGGTCTGCCTTGTTAAAAGTTAATTTGTGGAATTTCTTTCCTTCATAATGCGTTTGAGTCAATCAGTTGTGTTGTGACAAGGTAGGGGGGTATACAGAAGATAACCCTATTTGGTAAAAGACTCAAATAAGCAAAGAGAAACGACAGTCCATCGTTACTTTAAGACATGAAGGTCAGACAATACGGAAAATGTCAAGAACTTTGAAAGTTTCTTCAAGTGCAGTCGCAAAACCATCAAGCGCTATGATGAAACTGGCTCTCATGAGGACCGCCACAGGAAGACCCAGTTACCTCTGCTGCAGAGGATAAGTGCATTAGAGTTACCAGCCTCAGAAATTGCAGCCCAAATAAATGCTTCACAGAGTTCAAGTCACAGACACATCTCAACATCAACTGTTCAGAGGGGACTGTGTGAATCAGGCCTTCATGGTCGAATTGCTGCAAAGAAACCACTACTAAAGGACACCAAGAAGAAGAAGAGTGTGACGTTCTGGCTCCGGGACTCTTAGTAGTGAGCCAGGGTTGTCATTTTCGTTTGGGTGTAGTTCTATGTGGGATCTAGTTGTTTCATTTTCTATGGTTGGGTTTTGATGTTGATTTAGTCATATGACTCCCAATCGGAGGTAACGAGTGTCAGCTGTCGGCTCGTTATCCTCTGATTGGGAGCCAGATTTTATACTGTGTGGTTTTTCACCTTGTTTTTGTGTGGGTTTTTGTTTCCTTGTTGCTGTTAGTCATTATCAGTATTGAACTTCACTTTCGTCATATTTGGTTTGTTGTTTTGATCGTGGTTTCTTTATAATAAAGTCTACGATGTTCGCTCAAACACGCTGCGCTTTGGTCTCCTCCTTTTGACGATCGTGACAGAAAAACCCACCATAAAAAGGACCAAGCAGCGCGTCCAGGAGCAAAGGGTCTGGACATGGATGAACTGTTGGACGGTAAAGGGTCCTGGACTTGGGAGGAGATCCTGGATGGTATGGATCGCCGACCATGGAACGAGACGGTGGAGAGGCGACGGCGAGAGGAGCAACGGCATCGCAGGGCCATCGTCGGAAGGCGAGAGGCAACCCCAAAAAGTTTTTGGGGGGGGTACATGGCTTGGGCGACTGAGCAGCAGGAGGCTGCCACAAGGCAGATTCAGAAGGCTACCAGGTTAAGGGGGCTGACGGAGGCAGAGGAAGGGACAGATTCAGGAGGCTACCAGGTTAGGGGGCTACTGGGAAAAGCAGGGAAGGAAGGTGTAGAGGCACTGCGAGAGGTACTGGGGTGTGTAACCAGTCCGGTCCGGCCCGCGTTCCTAATCCCGAGGTACAGTCAGTAGTGTGTGTCCCCAGTACGGTACGGCCTGTTCCGGCCCCTCGCACTAAGTGTACGAGTGCGCGTCGCCAGCCCAGCCCGGCCTTGTTCCTGAGCCTCATACGAAGCCTACGGTGCGCGTCGCCAGCCCAGCCCGGCCTGTTTCCGGCCACTATCGCTACCAGGGATACGGTGCGCTTCGCCAGCCCGGCCCCGGCCTGTTCCGGCCACTCGCACAGGGATACGGTGCGCGTCGCCAGCTCAGCCCGGCCTGTTTTCCTACTCCACGCACCAGGGATACGGTGCGCTTCGCCAGCCCGGCCCGGCCTGTTCCGGCCACTCGCACCAGGATACGGTGCGCGTCGCCAGCCCAGCCCGGCCTGTTCCTACTCACGCACCAGGGATACGGTGCGCTTAAGGTTCGCCAGCCCGGCCCGGCCTGTTCCGCTTCCGGCTCTCGCACCAGAGATACGGTGCGCGTCGCCAGCCCAGCCCGGCCTGTTCCTGCTCTCCGCAAGAGGCCTTATGTGCGTCCCCAGGGTCCAGCATGCCCTGTTGCTGCTCTCCGCACTAGGCCTTATGTTGCGTCCCCAGGGCCAAGCATGCCCTGTTGCTGCTTCTTTCCCGCACTAGCCCTGAGATGCGTGTCCTCAGCCCGGTACCTCCAGTTCCGGCACCACGCATTCAGGCCTACGTGCGTCCCCAGGGCCAAGCATGCCCTGTTGCTTCTCCCCGCACTAGCCCTGAGATGCTTGTCCTCAGCCCGGTACCCATCCAGTTTTCCGGCACCACGCACCAGGCCTACGGTGCGCCTCAGACGGCCAGAGTCTGCCGTCTGCCCAACGGGGCCTGAACTGTCCGTCTGCCCAACGGCGCCTGAACTGCCCGTCTGCCCAACGCCGTCTGAACATGTCCGTCTGCCCAATCGCCGTCTGAACTGCCCGTCTGTACTGAGCCTGCAAAAAGCCGCCCGTCTGCCATGAGGCCTTCAGAGCCGTCCGCCCAGACAGGATCAGCCAGAGCCTTCCGCCAGACAGGATCAGCCAGAGCCTTCCGCCAGACAGGATCAGCCAGAGCCTTCCGCCAGGACAGGATCAGCCAGAGCCTTCCGCCAGACAGGAGCAGCCAGAGCCTTCCGTCAGACCCGGATCAGCCAGAGCCTTCCGCCAGACAGGATCAGCCAGAGCCTTCCTTCGGCAGTACGGGATCAGCCAGAGCTTCCGCCTGCCATGAGCAGCACAGATCCGTCAGCCAGCCATGAGCAGCCAGATCCGTCAGCCAGCCAGGAGCAGCCAGATCCGTCAGCCAGCCATGAGCCGTCCAGCCAGGATCCGCCAGAGCCGTCCAGCCAGGATCCGCCAGAGCCGTCCAGCCAGGATCCGCCAGAGCCAGCCAGCCAGGATCCGCCATTTAGTCAGGTGCTGCCCCTTAGTCCAGTGCTGCCCCTTAGTCCAGTGCTGCCCCGTAGTCCGGTGCTGTCCCTCAGCCTGGTGCTGCCTCTTAGTCCGGTGCTGCCCCTTAATCCCAGGTGGTTTTTAAGTGGAGGGTGGTCATTGGGAGAGGTTAAGAAAAGCGGGTAGTAACGTATAGTGGGGTGGTGGTCAGCCCGGAGCCGGAACCGCTCTCCGGGAGCAACACCACCCACCAGAAAGCCCTCCCCTATTGTGGGGTTTGATGCGGCGGTCGGTCGCAGTCCGCCGCCTTTAGGGGGGGTACTGTGACGTTCTGGGCTCCGGGACTCTTAGTAGGAAGCCCAGGGTTGTCATTTTCGTTTGGGGTAGTTCTATGTGGGATCTAGTTGTTTCATTTTCTATGTTTGGTTTGGATGTTGATTTAGTCATATAACTCCCAATCGGAGGTAACGAGTGTCAGCTGTCGGCTCGTTATCTCTGATTGGGAGCCATATTTATACTGTGTGGTTTCACCTTGGTTTTTGTGGGTTTTTGTTTCCTTGTTGCTGTTAGTCATTATCAGTATTGAACTTCACTTTCGTCTATTTGGTTTGTTTGTTTTGATCGTGGTTTCTTTATAATAAAGTCTACGATGTTCGCTCAACACGCTGCGCTTTGGTCCTCCTCTTTTGACGATCGTTGACAAGAGACCTGCTTGGGCCAAGAAACACGAGCAATGGACATTAGACAGGTGGAAATTTGTCCTTTGGTCTGGAGTCCAAATTTGAGATTTTTGGTTCCAACCGCAGTGTCTTTGTGAGACGCGGTGTGGGTGAACGGATGATCTCTGCATGTGTAGTTCCCACTGAAAAACATGGAGGAGGAGGTGTTATGGTGTGGGGGTGCTTTGCTGGTGACACTGTCTGTGATTTATTTAGAATTCAAGGCACACTTAACCAGCATGGCTACCATAGCATTCTGCAGCGATACGCCATCCCATCTGGTTTGGGGATTAGTGGGAATATCATTTGTTTATCAACAGGACAATGACCCAACAAACCTCCAGGCTGTGTAAGGGCTATTTTACCAAGAAGCAGAGTGATGGAGTGCTGCATCAGATGACCTGGCCTCCACAATCTCCTGACCTCAACCCAATTGAGATGGTTTGGGATGAGTCGGACGGCAGAGTGAAGTGAAAAAGCAGCCAACAAGTGCTCAGAATATGTGGGAACTCTCTTCAAGACTGTTGGAAAAGCATTCCAGGTGAAGCTGGTTGAGAGTATGCCAAGAGTGTGCAAAGCTGTCATCAATAGGCAAAGGGTGGCTATTTGAAGAATCTCAAATATAACATATATTTTAATTGATTTAAACACTTTTTTGGTACTACTACATGATTCATATTTGTTATTTCATAGTTTGATGTCTTCACTAGTTATTCTACAATGTAGAAAATAGTAAAAATAAAGAAAAACCCTTGAATGAGTAGGTGTGTCCAAACTTTTGACTGGTACTGTATTTATATTAATATTTCTTACATTGAATAAATTAAATGTGAACATTTGTTATTTCCCGAATCTAGACGTACTCCATAAGTTAGAGCACACTAGTATAATGTATAATGACACCAAGATTGTTGTGAGTATCATGTACGGTTCCACAGATCATAGGGGTCTTACAGGAGGCATGCATACAGAGCATTTGGAAAAGTATTCAGACCCCTTGACTTTTTTTCCACATTGTGTTATGTTAGCAGCCTTATTCTAAACTGGATTAAATGTTTTTTTCCCTCATCAATCTACACACAATACCCTTTAATGATAAAGAAAATAACGGTTTTTATAAATGTTTGCAAATGTATTAACAATAAAGAACTGAACAATATCACATTTACATACGGTTTTCAGACCCTTTACTCAGTACTTTTGTTGAAGCACCTTTGGCAGCAATTACAGCCTTGAGTCTTCTTGGGTATGACACTACAAGCTGGCACATGTGTATTTGGGGAGTTTCTCCCATTCTTCTCTGCAGATCCTCTCAAGTTCTGTCAGGTTGGATGGGGGAGCGTTGCTGCACAGCTATTTTCAGGTCTCTCCAGAGATGTTCGATTGGGTTCAAGTCCGGGCTCTGGCTGGGCCACTCAAGGACATTTCAGAGACTTGTCCTAAGCCACTCCTGCTTTGTCTTGGCTGTGTGCTTAGGGCGTTGTCCTGTTGGAAGGTGAACCTTCGCCCCAATCCGAAGTCCTGAGTGCTCTGGAGCAGGTTTTCATCAAGGATCTCTCTGTACTTTGCTCCGGTCATCTTTCCCTCGATCCTGACTAGTCTCCTAGTCCCTGCCGCTGAAAAAATCCCCAACAGCATGATGCTGCCGCCACCATGCTTCACCATAGGGATGGTGCCAGGTTTCCTCCAGACGTGACGCTTGGCATTCAGGCCAAGGAGTTCAATCTTGGTTTCATCAGACCAGAGAATCTTGTTTCTCATGGTCTGAGAGTCCTTTAGGTGCATTTTGGCAAACTCCCAAGCGGCCTGCCATGTGCCTTTTACTGAGGAGTGGCATCCGTCTGGCCACTCTACCATAAAGGCCTGATTGGTGGAGTGCTGTAGAGATGGTTGTCCTTCTGGAATATCTCCAGGATGATCATGGGAAACAGGATTGCACCTAAGCCAAATTTGAGTCTCATAGAAAAGGGTCTGAATACTTATGTAAATAAGGTATTTCTGGTTTTTATTTTTAATGAATGTGCCAAATATTCTAAAAACCTGTTTTCGCATTGTCATTATGGGAAGGTGTCTGAATACTTTCCGAATGCACTGTAGGTCTAAAAAGGGGGCCTAAATTGGCCACTTTCATCATGATTTTCAAACAATGGTGATGCAAATGTAAAAAAACATTTCAAACCTCCCAATTAAGTTTCTATGTGAGAATTGCCAGAACAATCTGAGATACCAAAAATATATTCCGCTCCAGCTGGCATGGAATCGCCCTGCTCCTGTTACAGATGTGAAGCCTAACACACAACTATGTTACACTCCCGCTGAAAACACAAGGTGCTTCTATTGAACTAGTGAACCAAAACATGTTTTCATTGATTATTGTTCCTTTTGTGGCCTGCCAGGGTCATTCAAGCTCAAACTACATATAATATGCTGGAATTGTAGTGTTCGCTTAACTCCACACTCCTGCACAAGCTGCACTCCACAATAACACATTATTCTGATAGGAACAGTGGAGTAAACACTCTAACCAACCCATAGCGTCTCTGCAAAGAGCACCCTACTTTATTGCGGGACACAGACATAACAGATAGTGTAGCCTATTTTTTTCCTCCCCTATCACTGCCATCTGGTGCACTGGTTACTGTCATTACACACTCGAGCAGGAGTAGCACAGCAGCATTAGCAGAGAGACAACAAACCAAAGCAACCCATAGAGATCTACACAAGGGGCTGTGTGTCTCTAATCCTCAGAGCCTATTCTGCAAGATCAAGGGGCCAGACCCTTTCAGTGGGGTTGTTACAGGGTTATATATATAAAATATATGCCAGATGTTTTTATCCAAAGCAAGTTACAGTCATGCGTGCATAGATTTCACGTAAAGGGTGGTCCCAACAGGATCCAACTATCCTGGCATTGCAAGACTCATGCTCTACCACAGGGTTCCCCAACTGGCGGCCCACAGGCCAGTGATTTTATTAGCCCCTCCACCAAAGTTTTCTGTCCAAAAAATAAAGAATTTTTTTTTTTTTTTTTGGGGGGGGGTAGACTGTAAAAACACCAACAAATCAGATCTAAGTTATTTTAATTTAGGAAATCTGTTCCAAAGTATTCCCATGCATTATGGAGGGATATACAGTGGGGGAAAAAAGTATTTAGTCAGCCACCAATTGTGCAAGTTCTCCCACTTAAAAAGATGAGAGAGACCTGTAATTTCATCATAGGTACACGTCAACTATGACAGACAAAATGAGAGAAAAAAATCCAGGAAAATCACATTGTAGGATTTTTAATTAATTTATTTGCAAATTATGGTGGAAAATAAGTATTTGGTCAATAACAAAAGTTTCTCAATACTTTGTTATATACCCTTTGTTGGCAATGACACAGGTCAACGTTTTCTGTAAGTCTTCACACGGTTTTCACACACTGTTGCTGGTATTTTGGCCCATTCCTCCATGCAAATCTCCTCTAGAGCAGTGATGTTTTGGGGCTGTCGCTGGGCAACACAGACTTTCAACTCCCTCCAAATGATTTTCTATGGGGTTGAGATCTGGAGACTGGCTAGGCCACTCCAGGACCTTGAAATGCTTCTTACGAAGCCACTCCTTCGTTGTCCGGGCGGTGTGTTTGGGATCATTGTCATGCTGAAAGACCCAGCCACGTTTCATCTTCAATGCCCTTGCTGATGGAAGGAGGTTTTTTCACTAAAAATCTCACGATACATGGCCCCATTCATTCTTTCCTTTACACGGATCAGTCGTCCTGGTCCCTTTGCAGAAAAACAGCCCCAAAGCATGATGTTTCCACCTCCATGCTTCACATTAGGTATGGTGTGTCTTTGGATGCAACTCAGCATTCTTTGTCCTCCAAACACGACGAGTTGAGTTTTTACCAAAAAGTTATATTTTGGTTTCATCTGACCATATGACATTCTCCCCAATCCTCTTCTGGATCATCCAAAATGCACTCTAGCAAACTTCAGACAGGCCTGGACATGTACTGGCTTAAGCAGGGGGACACGTCTGGCACTGCAGGATTTGAGTCCCTGGGCGGCGTAGTGTGTTTACTGATGGTAGGCTTTGTTACTTTGGTCCAGCCTCTCTGCAGGTCATTCCTAGTAGGTCCCCCCGTGTGGTTCTGGGATTTTTTGTTCTTGTGATCATTTTGACCCCACGGGGTGAGATCTTGCGTGGAGCCCCAAATCGAGGGAGATTATCAGTGGTCTGGTGTGTATGTCTTCCATTTCCTAATAATTGCTCCCACAGTTGATTTCTTCAACCAAGCTGCCTTACCTATTGCAGATTCAGTCTTCCCAGCTGGTGCAGGTCTACAATTTTTGTTTTCTGGTGTCCTTTGACAGCTCTTTGGTCTTGGCCATAGTGGAGTTTGGAGTGTGACTGTTTGAGGTTGTGGACAGGTGTCTTTATACTGATAACAAGTTCAATAGGTGCCATCAAATACAGGTAATGAGGTGAGGACAGAGGAGCCTCTTAAAAGAAGAAGTTACAGGTCTGTGAGAGCCAGAAATCTTGCTTGTTTGTAGGTGACCAAATACTTATTTTCCACACCATAATTTGCAAATAATTCATTAAAAATCCTACAATGTGATTTTTTCTGGATTTTTTTCCTCAATTTGTCTGTCATAGTTGACGTGTACCTATGATGAAAATTACAGGCCTCGCTCATCTTTTTTAAGTGGGAGAACTTGCACAATTGGTGGCTGACTAAATACTTTTTTCCCCACTGTATGTGATTGTATACAAACGTAAGCAAGGTTTGAAAATGATTAGATTTTAGTCAAATATTATATCGGCTTCTTGCTGTCAATTTGTAGTCTACAAATTATTTGTAATTATGTTCCAGCCCCCTGACCATCCGCTCAAGAAAAAAACGGCCCGTGGCTGAATCTAGTTGATGATCCCTGCTCTACCAACTGAGCTACAGAGGGTTATCTGACTCTGTTCATTACACTATCTTTCTCTTGGACTTTAGATGGTGTGGTCAAAAACCTGAGACTGGGGGGGAGGGGGTACCAACTTGCATCGCCGGGGAAGTAATTTGGGTCTGGGGGTGCTGTACATCTTTTCTCCAACGGGGGCGGGGACTAATCTTTTTGCCCCTGCTGGTGCTGCAGATGATATTTCGGTCCACTAATACAGGACTATTAAAGGCCCAGTGCACTACTTTTGTGAAAAAATATGTTAAACAATTTAATTTAAATAAAAAGTATTATATATATTTTTTTATTACGATTTTTTCAGAGGTGCTGCAGCACCCCTCAGCACCCCTACTTTCCGGCGGCTATGCCAACATGATACCTGAAGGCAAGGGTTTGAAGGATTCCCTTCACCCATTGAACGTTATGGCTTGCATGTATTTGATTTCATAAATTGATTCAGGGAGTGTGTACCCCTAGCCATAATGTTACGACTAGATTACTGACATGCTCCCCTCCACTTAGCTAATGATTTTTCTTTTTTTTTTTTTTTAACAAAAAGCTTACCTTTCAGTCCTCCAAAAGATGTAGGCCTCCGAGATCTGATGGACGGGCACGCCATCTAGCGGGTATTTGAAGATCTGCTAAATGTTGAATTTTTTTTTATCAATGGCCTATATCGGAAATGTTTTTTTTTAAACGTATGCATTCTAGAGTTATCAAAATGTTACCAAACAAATGAATGTTGTGATAATAATGATAATAGTACCTATCTGCTGCTAATAGGCTGTATAGCGTATT
>JAGTTL010000045.1:119414-170271 GCA_036851935.1 Coregonus suidteri | reverse complement strand
CAGGTAATGGTACACAGTTTAACCCAGAGAAGACTTCAGAGATGTGGTTTTGGTGGTACGCTATTAGAGATTTGAGTGGAACGCTGCTTTAATTAAAAATAGGTCTCTTGCATTCTCACTCTAAACAGTGATCCAGGGCCTCAGACAAACCCTCTGTCTCATATACTGTACATACTGAAATTGAGTTTAGATCTATTTAGTCCTAGGCAGAGAATGCCCACTACCACCAGCACCCCCATTGCAGTAGGAAGCCCCTCACCTCGTCTGAGGACTGGGAGAGGGTCTGTTTCTGGTAGCGTTGTGAGGAGCGGGAGGATGAGTCGGCTGTGGTCCCACTGGAGGCGTGGGGAGGACTACAGGGGGGCGGAGAGAACTCATCACTCAGGGCAGACTCCTGAAAGGGGGAGGGAGGGGGAGGGAGAGAGAGAGAGAGAGAGAGAGAGAGAGAGAGAGAGAGAGAGAGAGAGAGAGAGAGAGAGAGAGAGAGAGAGAGAGAGAGAGAGAGAGAGAGAGAGTGAGAGAGAGAGAGAGAGAGAGAGGAGAGGAGAGAGAGCGAGAGAGAGAGAGAGAGAGAAATTATCCAACCATGATAAATGACTATTGTTTTCTCTGCATTGTTTCCAGTATTCTTTGACACTTTGGCATTAAGTACAAGTGCATAGAGATGTGCGATATCTTCATTGAGTGTGACCACTGTGGTCAAACCGTACTGGATCAATTGATTTGTCCAGTTCAAGATCAATTGCATCTGACATTAGTAGGATATTAAAGCACCGTTAATAAACCTTACTTTCAAACAGTTGAAGCTTCGAAATATGAAAGGTTTGGTCACAGCAGTAACACTTAAAAAGAATACAGAAATATCATATTTTGGATTAATTGCCCTCTCAAATGTTGCGCCTGCAAACACATATGCACACAACCCTATAACAGCGCATGACAGTCCCCTTGAGAGCCACAGTACAGAGGCCCAAATCTCCAGTGCAGAGGAGGAAGGCAAAGTCATGGGTATCTGCCTCCTCTCCAGACACCAGGCTTATTAGGGCTGCGTCCCAAATGGCACTCTGTTCCCTATATAGTGCACTACTTTTGACGGTGGTGAAAAAAGTACCCAATTGTCATACTTGCTAAAATATACTTAAGTATCAAAAGTAAAAGTATAAATCATTTCAAATTCATTATATTAAGCAAACCAGATGGCACAATTGTCCTGTTTTTTTATTTATTTACGGTTAGCCAGGGGCACACTCCAACACTCAGACATCATTTACAAACAATGCATTTATGTTTAGTGAGTCGGTACAGATACCCCAAAAACGACTTAAGTAGTACTTTAAAGTATTTTTACTTAAGTACTTTATACCACTGACTATTGACCAGGGCCCATAGGGCTCTGTTCAAAAGTAGTGGACTATGTAGGGAATAGGGTGCCATTTGGGACACATCCTAGAGCTATTATCCCAGCTGGACAGACACACAGTGGTAGAAAGGGATTTAATGGCCCTCTCTGCTTTCAATGGGAAGCTGCAGCTTTAATTGCTATGCAGAGCGAAGGGTCCCGGCCTCCATGCTGATGACTAAGTCCATCTTGGATGCTTTGCATAGCTCCTCCTCTCTATTAAAGCCCATGGAGCTCTGTTCTAAATTTCACTCTAGTCCCTATAAAGTTCAATACTTTTGACCCGTAGTCAAAAGTATTGCACTTTATGGGATATAAAGGTGCTATTTGTGACGGGCCCCACATGCTGCTGCTGGAGATTTTAGATGTGTCATGGTGCAGGTGTTAGAGAGTATGTATAAACACTCCCGCTGCCCCAATATCAAATCAAATCAAATCAAATTTTATTGGTCACATGCGCCGAATACAACAGGTGCAGACATTACAGTGAAATGCTTACTTACAGCCCTTAACCAACAGTGCATTTATTTTAAACAAAAAAAGTAAGAATAAAACAACAACAAAAAAAGTGTTGAGAAAAAAAGAGCAGAAGTAACATAAAGTGACAGTAGGAAGGCTATATATACAGGGGGGTACCGTTGCAGAGTCAATGTGCAGGGGCACCGGCTAGTTGAGGTAGTTGAGGTAATATGTACATGTGGGTAGAGTTAAAGTGACTATGCATAAATACTTAACAGAGTAGCAGCAGCGTAAAAAGGATGGGGTGGGGGGGCAGTGCAAATAGTCCGGGTAGCCATGATTAGCTGTTCAGGAGTCTTATGGCTTGGGGTAGAAGCTGTTGAGAAGTCTTTTGGACCTAGACTTGGCACTGAGCATCCGGTACCCCGCTTGCCGTGCGGTAGCAGAGAGAACAGTCTATGACTAGGGTGGCTGGAGTCTTTTGACAATTTTGAGGGCCTTCCTCTGACACCGCCTGGTATAGAGGTCCTGGATGGCAGAAAGCTTTGCCCCAGTGATGTACTGGGCCGTACGCACTACCCTCTGTAGTGCCTTGCGGTCGGAGGCCAAGCAGTTGCCATACCAGGCGGTGATGCAACCAGTCAGGATGCTCTCGATGGTGCAGCTGTAGAATTTTTGAGGATCTGAGGACCCATGCCAAATCTTTTTAGTCTCCTGAGGGGGAATAGGCTTTGTCGTGCCCTCTTCACGACTGTCTTGGTGTGTTTGGACCATGATAGTTCGTTGGTGATGTGGACACCAAGGAACTTGAAGCTCTCAACCTGTTCCACTACAGCCCCGTCGATGAGAATGGGGCGTGCTCAGTCCTCTTTTTTTTTCCTGTAGTCCACAATCATCTCCTTTGTCTTGGTCACGTTGAGGGAGAGGTTGTTGTCCTGGCACCACACGGCCAGATCTCTGACCTCCTCCCTATAGCTGTCTCATCGTTGTCGGTGATCAGGCCTACCACTGTTGTGTCGTCGGCAAACTTAATGATGGTGTTGGAGTCGTGCCTGGCCATGCAGTCATGGGTGAACAGAGAGTACAGGAGGGGACTGAGCACGCACCCCTGAGGGGCCCCCGTGTTGAGGATCAGTGTGGCAGATGTGTTGTTTACCTACCCTTACCACCTGGGGGCGGCCCGTCAGTCAGGAAGTCCAGGATCCAGTTGCAGAGGGAGGTGTTTAGTCCAGGATCCTTAGCTTAGTGATGAGCTTAGAGGGCACTATGGTGTTGAATGTTGAGCTGTAGTCAATGAATAGCATTCTCACGTAGGTGTTCCTCTTGTCCAGGTGGGAAAGGGCAGTGTGGAGTGCGATAGAGATTGCATCATCTGTGGATCTGTTGGGGCGGTATGCAAATTGGAGTGGGTCTAGGGTTTCTGGATTATGCTGTTGATGTGAGCCATGACCAGTCTTTCAAAGCACTTCATGGCTACAGACGTCAGTGCTACGGGTCGGTAGTCATTTAGGCAGGTTATCTTAGAGTTCTTGGGCACGGGGGGACTATGGTGGTCTGCTTGAAACATGTTGGTATTACAGACTCAGTCAGGGACATGTTGAAAATGTCAGTGAAGACACTTGCCAGTTTGGTCAGCACATGCTCGGAGTACACGTCCTGGTAATCCGTCTGGCCCTGCGGCCTTGTGAATGTTGACCTGCTTAAAAGTCTTACTCACATCGGCTACGGAGAGCGTGATCACATAGTCATCCGGAACAGCTGGTGCTCTCATGCATGCTTCAGTGTTGCTTGCCTCGAAGCGAGCATAGAAGTGGTTTAGCTCGTCTGGTAGGCTTGTGTCACTGGGCAGCTCGCGGCTGTGCTTCCCTTTGTAGTCTGTAATAGTTTTCAAGCCCTGCCACATCCGACGAGCGTCAGAGCCAGTGTAGTATGATTCAATCTTAGACCTGTATTGACTCTTTGCCTGTTTGATGGTTCGTCGGAGGTCATAGCGGGATTTCTTATAAGCGTCCGGGTTAGAGTCCCGTTCCTTGAAAGCGGCAGCTCTACCCTTTAGCTCAGTGCGGATGTTTCCTGTAATCCATGGCTTCTGGTTGGGGTATGTACGTACGGTCACAATAATTGGGAGGGTTTTGACTCAGAATGGATCAAACCAAGTGCAGCTGAGAGGGGGGATGGGTGTTTTTACCATAGAGGGCTATATTCATGAACTCACCAAACTTAGCCTGCCATTGGTTGATTCAAAAGTTCAACATTTTTGTAAACATGGGCATTCAAATATTTATTAACCGTTAAGTGGAAATATGCTCTGCAATGTTGCTTTCCTACTTTTGTTAAACGGTAATCTAGTTGTCTTGACTTGAGGTTGTGTCACGACTCCCGCCGAGGCTGCCCCCCCTCCTGGTTCGGGCAGGCTTCGGCATTCGTCGTCACCGGAGTACTAGCTACTGCGATCCCATTCTCATCACTCCACTTGTCATGTCTTGTCAATCACACACACCTGGTGCTCTTTCCCCTAATTAGTATGTGTATAAGTGTTCCCTCTGTTCCCCTTGTCTTTGTGAGTGATTGTTTTGTTGTGAGAGCGTGTAGCTCGGTTGAGCTACATTTCACTGTGTTATTGCCAAGGTGGACGTTTTCCCTCGTTTGACGCTTGGGGCGTTGGATTTATGCAAACAGATTAAACTCTGGACTTCGGTATATTACCTCCTGCGCCTGACTCCTTCTTTCACACCTCGTCACAGGTTGTGGTTAGCTAAAAGCATCGTAGCGGTCAAGTCTCCAAGGTGAGTAAATCAACAGCATCGATTGCATCATGGGATTTCTGCCTACGACCGCAAATGTGTGCAAAGAGAGCCATCCAACAAGAAATATATGTATTGTTAGGTGTCCTGTGGGTGTACTTACTGGTTATATGGTTTTATGGCAAGGACATGGACAGGCTACACATGAACATATTAGCAGAAAGAATGTCATCATTTATAGCAGAGATATACCTCCATATGTGAAATACCATATTTGCTGTGCTGACAACGACTTAGAACACCTTTGATTTATAAAGCAATTTGTGCACATAAGCAGAAACGATAAAGCTGAAAGAGCCAGGCATGCTCTTAACTATACTTTTGACAGGGAAATAAAAACACTGATATACGGAACACACACCTTGTTTTGTTACATCAATGGTGTGATTGGACTCCTGTATATTTCCCACAAGTCCTTTCTGTGTCTCTTAGCTAAAAGGCCATTGGCCCACAAGCTTCTGAAATATAATCTATTTCCCTTAGAAATACTTGGGCCATTGGCAGAGGCTTTAATCAGCTGGTGCAAAGTCAGTTTGAGGCATATGTCTGCCTTCCTGGGTATTGAACGGACAACCACTATAAGTCTATCTTCTTCCTATAACCCTGTACCTCAGCCTCTTTCTTCTGTATATTAAACTTTTTTTTTCTCCATCCAATAGATGCACATGTACCAAACAATGTAAGAGGAAGACAACAGCACCAAAATCCCTCAACGTGGTCAATCAGATCTATCAACTGAAGATCCTCTCTTGCATCGGTGCCGTGTTCTTGTTTTAACTCCTGAAGTCATCTGTCGATAGCTTTTATGAAACAGGTTCAATTTGACACGAGTATGTGACATTGTGCCGCACAAAGGGCCATTGATTTCCATCGATAAATGTTGAATAGCAGTACCCTCTAGGACTCAGAGGAAAACTCACCCTGTTTCCTAATTGGGTTTCAATCCCCTCAGACTCTCTCTACAGGAGCTGAGTCACACTATGGGCTTCTCCAATTATATATATGTGTGTGTATATATATATATATATGAAGGATGACACACAAGACTGTTTATAGCAGTGTTATATCTCTGGTGTCTGCTTCTCTCTTCTGTTGACTGTTTTTGCATTTGAAGCTCAGACCCAGTGGGAGAAGGTTTTCTCCTTCTTGACAATTCATTTGAAAAGATTTGTAAAAAGCATTTGGCATATCTCCAATGGTAACAGCAGCATCCTTTTCTCGGTTATTTAAACTGAGGAATGTATAGACTGGTTGGTTGTTTAGCAACAAAACCGAGGCATGCGCAACTACGGGGCAAAACAGGGGTTAGCCTAGATTGTTAACAACGTAAACTATATTTCGGCTCCAATGTTAATTGAAAACATAAATACAGTTGCACAATGAGCACTTAACTCTCAAATACATTGTTACAGTTGTTGGCTAGCTAGCTATCTAGCCATTGTTTTCCATATTAGCATAGACGTGACAGTCAAAACACCTCAAAACAAGACATGGTATCAAGAACAAGTTTAAACGAGCTGAAACGAGCCACTTACAAGTCACCACTTGACAGTTTCCTGTCATTGTTGCTAGCTATCTGTCCATCTAGAACCATAACACACGGCCTTTGAAGCTCGTTTTCATGACATTGTCAGATGTGGCAGAAATCTCAATGACAGACATTAAATAAAGACTAGCCTATATACTAATGCTAACAAACACATGATGCCTCTGATAATGATAAAAACACAAAGTGGACAATGGTAGTAGTAACACAATAGTGCAGTCTGACCTAAATATGATATCTGGAAGCGTCTATATATTATTGTGGATGTGAGTTACCTGGGAGTTGGACTTGCGGGGGCTGCAGTCCTGTGAGACCAGTTTGGGGGAGCAGGGCGGGGTTGCCCCGGACGACACGGAGCCCCTGGCGCTGTCAGTGAACCAGGAGAAAGGCACGAACGAGCCAGAGGACCTGGACGGGCTCTCAGATGGCTCTCTGTGCAGAGAAAGAGAGATATTCAATATGCTAACTGAAAGAGCCAAAATGGTGCCTCTCATTTGCTAACTAGGTCTAATAGAGCCAAAATGGTGTCTCCTGTATTGAAACAGAGGGACAGAGCCAAAATGGCTTCCCATTGACTCACCGGCTTCCCATTGACAGTCTGTTTGACTTGTCTTTTCTGACTCTCACATAGGAGCGTCTCAATGTGACCCTTCAGAAGAGCAAAAAAACTGTGGGTTAAAATCAACAGAAAGCACCAGTTTTGAAACGGACCAATTTACAATGTGTTTACAATGTAAACAGAGTAAATGTCTGAATATTGAGCACTTACCCCAGGTCCAAGAACCTCCTCTTGGTCTTCTTGTCGAAGATAAGGCTGTTGTTGCCGGGGTCGGCCGGGCTGGTGTCTCGACTGTCATCTGAAACTAACACTGAGAAACAATAATAAATGGCTATTAGCACATTATTGATTAAACAATGCATTTTTTTATACATTAACCCACCATTCCCAACATTTTGGTGTGGCCTTAATGGTATGGCAGTAATGCTGGTTTAGCCAATAATGCACGTAAATGCTGCTTGTGTGTATGTGCTGTGCCTCTTCAGGCTTAATATACCACAGTTATATCACAGGGCATTTCATTCTTAGTGTGGGGATTTGTAATAACTAGGATACAGACAGATGATGATTTTCTTGCCATGCGGATGGCTGCCACTCTTACCCTCACTGTCTGGGCGTCGTGCCCGTCGAATGTAAACAGGCGAGCAGTCCGAACTGGGACACGACTTGGAGGGAGAGCTGTTGGGCGTGGTCACCAGGGCCTCCTGAGACGTGGCATTGGTCAGCTGGCGGTACCGCCCCCGAGGGGCTGGCGACCCGGTCCCACCCTCCTCCGGGGAGCGCCGTAAGGAGGAGGAGTCGAAGGAGAAGACGGGGCTCCGTAAGGTGGGACAAGGGGAGGACGAGGAGAGGAGCGAATCAGGCGAAGGGGAGGAGCCTCCTCGCAGGGTGGCGTGGAGGGGGGAACGGACGGAGTGCAGAGGGCTGTCCAGACACTATGGCACAAAGATTCAGAAACACCACATGTTTATATGTGAACTGACTGAGACAAACAATAAGCACACACACACACAGAGAGAGAGAGACAGACAGACACACATACATACAGTACCAGTCAAAAGTTTGGACACACATACTCATACAAAGGTTTTTCTTTATTTTTACTATTTTCTACATTGTAGACATCAAAACTATGAAATAACAAATATGGAATCATGTAGGAACCAAAAAAGTGTTAAACAAATCAAAATATATTATAGATTTTTCAAAGTAGCCACCCTTTACCTTGATGACAGCTTTGCACATTCTTGGCATTCTCTCAACCAGCTTCACTTGGAATGCTTTTCCAACAGTCTTGAAGGAATTCCCACATATGCTGAGCACTTGTTGGCTGCTTTTCCTTCACTCTGCGGTCCAACTCATCCCAAACCATCTCAATTGGGTTGAGGTCGGGTGATTGTGGAGGCCAGGTCATCTGATGCAGCACTCCATCACTCTCCTTCTTGATCAAATAGCCCTTACACAACCTGGAGGTGTGTTTTGGGTCGTTGTCCTGTTGAAAAACAAATAATAGTCTCACTAAGCACAAACCAGGATGGCGTATCGCTGCAGAATGCTGTGGTAGCCATGCTGGTTAAGTGTGCCTTGAATTCTAAATAAATCACAGACAGTGTCACCAGCAAAGCACCCCAACACCATCACACCTCCTCCTCCATGCTTCATGGTGGGAACCACACATGCAGAGATAATCCGTTCACCTGCTCTGCGTCTCACAAAGACATGGCGATTGGAACCAAAAATCTCAAATTTGGACTCATTAGACCAAAGGACAGATTTCCACCGGTCTAATGTCTCTTCTTCTTATTGGTGTCCTTTAGTAGTGGTTTCTTTGCAGAAATTCGACCATGAAGGCCTGATTCACACAGTCTCCTCTGAACAGTTCATGTTGAGATGTGTCTGTTACTTGAACTCTGTGAAGCAATTATTTGGGCTGCAATTTCTGAGGCTGGTAACTCTAATGACCTTATCCTCTGCAGCAGAGGTAACTCTGGGTCTTCCATTCCTGTGGCGGTCCTCATGAAAGCCAGTTTCATCATAGCGCTTGATGGTTTTTGCGACTGCACTTGAAGAAACTTTAAAGTTCTTGACATTTTCCGGATTGACTGACCTTCATGTCTTAAAGTAATGATGGACTGTCGTTTCTCTTTGCTTCTTTGAGATGTTCTTGACATAATATTGACTTGTTCTTTTACCAAATAGGGCTATCTTCTGTATACCAACCCTACCTTGTCACAACACCACTGATTGGCTCAAACGCATTAAGAAGGAAAGAAATTCCACAAATTAACTTTTAACAAGGCACACCTGTTAATTGAAATGCATTCCTGGTGACTACCTCATGAAGCTGGTTGAGAGATGCCAAGAGCGTGCAAAGCTGTCATCAAGGCAAAGGGTGGCTACTTTGAAGAATCTCAAATATAAATATATTTTGATTTGTTTTACACTCTTTTGGTTACTACATGATTCCATATGTGTTATTTCATAGTTGTGATGTCTTAGCTATTATTATACAATGTAGAAAATAGTAAAAATAAAGAAAAACCTTTGAATGAGTAGGTGTGTCCAAACTTTTGACAAGTACTGTACATACACACACACAAGCATAAGCTTATGCATATATACACACATGCATGCAACCACTCATGAACACAGTTAGGGACATATGAGTTTGGGTTAATTCCATTCCACCTCCTGTATAGTAAGCAATAATTGGACATGAAATTTGAATGGGAAAATGCTCATAACTGTAGTATGGTACTTTTCAAATTGTGTGCCAGTCCAATGAAATGCCTGAATAGGCTGGAATGCAATTTGAATTGACCCTAACTCTAGTGAGAGAAAATATTAAAAAACGACCAAACAACAGATATGAAGAGAGCGAGACACACACTCTCCAACGCCCTCCAAAATAGCCTAGGTAAGAGGCCATTGAGACATTCTCCCTTCTGATAATCTCCAAATAATCTGAAATGAGTTCCAGGACTAAGAAACTGATTTCATATGGATGGTTGCATGGTCTTTTACCATCTACAACTAAATGGGTTTGAATATAAAGAAGTCAACCATAAAATCTGATTGTCAAATGATGCAGTGAAACATCACCACTGATTCAATGCCTGATTGAGTCAAGCTTTGTTTTTAACCAATCAGGATCTATGCAAGAGTATAGGCATGTACAGTGCTGTTAGTTATAGAGCTATAGTTGCTATGTTACTTAGCTACATGTGTGCAGTATTATGGTATAGTGACCACATAAAATGCACAATAAATACCTGAAATCTCCCTTGGTGCTGTCTATATAAAGATGTCATCTATACTGTATTACCAAAACAAGACAGGGCCCTTGTGTTTTGTTATCACATGCTACAAGGTCATCATCAGACTACAAAGGAATGTGTCCTGTGGGTGTGCCTGTCCCATCCAGAGAGTCCATGTCATCGATTGATTGGCTCTCACGCCTGTCACTCACCTTCCTCTCCAGACTGTCATCTCCCTCTGTGGAACTGACGCTGTCTCGGAAGCGAGAGCGAGAGGGGCGGTGCCTCCTGGCTTTGACGGACAGCTGGGCACGCCCCTTCTGTATGCTGTTGTCCAGCAGCTCTGTCTCTGGGATGGCCTCGTTTAGGTCTGAGGGAAGATCACAGTGAAAATGATGATATTCAGATCATTCAGGTCTGAGGGAAGATCACAGAGAAAAGCTCAAATAAGTACTGGACACAGATTTGAGAAGTGTTTTTTACAGATCCATTTGATGCAGAATGTGTTACAAGGAAAGTCCAGACCTAAACACTAGGCTACAGCTATTTTAATATATTCATTTCACCTGGGACCTAGAAAGATAAACTACTGGGCAAAAGCTAATGCCCTGCATGTAAAAAAAAAAATCCTCTAATGTCTGTTTTGGACATTACGAGAAGGTTCAAGATGAGATTACAACCACCATACTACCTTTTACATGTCACACTGAGGAGTTTAATTGTACAGGTGAAATGTGTTAGTCTGATCCTCCCCCTGCTCTAACATCCTCTATCTGTGGTGAACCCAGAGGAACGATGCTTTTGCCTTCGACCTCTTGGCCCCAATCTGAGAGCCCTTCAGCGTTTCCATCAATTATCTCTCCCTCCCCTCATCCCTCCATCCTTCACGCCATTCATCCAGCCCCCATCCCCCAAATACATGACAATGAATCTGTTTAATCACATTGGACGTTCCCCTGTGACTGAGTCAGCAGAGGATTGTGGGGGATGAACATTGACCTACGACCTGGTCATCTCTTTTTTTATTTAATTTTTTATTTAACCTTTATTTAACTAGGCAAGTCAGTTAAGAACAAATTCTTATTTACAATGACAGCCTACCAAAAGGCAAAAGGCCTCCTGCGGGGACGGGGGCTGGGATTAAAAAAATAAATATATATAAATATAGGACCAAACACACAGAGACAACACATCTCTTACAGTGCCTTCAGAAAGTATTCACACCCCTTGACTTTTTCCACATTTTGTTATGTTAGAGCCTGAATTAAAAATGTATTAAATTGAGATTTTGTGTCACTGGCCTACACACAATACCCCATAATGTCAAAAGGGAATTATGTTTTTAGAAATGTTTACAAATTAATAAAAAATGTAAAGCTGAAATGTATGAGTCAATAAGTATTTAACCCCTTTGTTGTGGCGAGCCTAAATAAGTTCAGGAGTAAAATGTTGCTTAACAAGTCACATAATAAGTTGCATGGACTCACTCTGTGTGCAATAATGGTGCTTAACATGATTTTGGAATGACTACATCATCTCTGTACCCCACACATACAATTATATGTAAGGTCCCTCAGTCGAGCAGTGAATTTAAACACAGATTCAACTACAAAGACAAGGGAGATTTTCCATTGTCTCGCAAAGAAAGGCACCTATTGGTAGATGGGTAAAAAGGAAAAAAGCAGACATTGAATATCTCTTTGAGCATGGTGAAGTTATTAATTACACTTTGGATAGTGTATCAATACACCCAGTCACTACAAAGATACAGGAGTCCTTCCTAACTCCGGAAAGGAAGGAAGGAAACCAATCAGGGATTTCACCATGAGGCCAATGGTGACATTAAAACAGTTACTGAGTTTAATGGCTGTGATAGGATAAAGCTGAGGATGGATCAACAACATTGTAGTTACCCCACAATACTAACCTAAATGACAGAGTGAAAAGAAGGAAGCCTGTACAGAATACAAATATTCCAAAACATGCATCCTGTTTGCAATAAGGCACTAAAGTAACACTGCAAAAAACGTGGCAATTTTTTTTACTTTATGTCCTGAACACAAAGTGTTATGTTTGGGGCAAATCCAACACAACACATCACTGAATACCACTCTTCATATTTTCAAGCATGGTGGTGGTTGCATCATGTTATGGGTATGCTTGTCATCAGCAAGCATACCCATAATGAGATATTTCTGTATTTCATTTTCAATAAATTTGCAAAAATGACAAAAAACATGTTTTCACTTTATTATTATGGGGTATTGTGTGTAGATGGGTGAGAAAAAAAAATCGATTTAATAAATTTTGAATTCAGGCTGTAACCGAACAAAATGTGGAATAAGTCAAGGTGTATGAATACTTTCTGAAGGCATTGTATCGATCCACAAACAGAGTGCCTCTAACCGTCTACTAAACATGAGCTTTTTGCTTGGGAAGCATTGACACTGTAGTAGGCATTCATGTACTAGAATTACCTAATCAAACATATCTAAAAGTCAAAGCCCCTGACAGCTTTCAATTGGTCTACTACTTGTGAGAAATATATATACATATTTTTTAAACATATGTAATTAAATTGTATTAGTGTTTTCTATTCTCCCCCTCTCCCTCTTTAGGAACAGGTATGTCAGTACAGTGATGGAGAGACACAGAGGGGCCAGATGTGAGTGAGCCAACTAATAGGATTCATCTGATACCGCCCTCTCACCATGCTGACGCTCAGATCTCATCACAGACTGTACTGTACTGTACTGTACAGCACAGCACTGACTGCTTTATACCAGAGGATCTAACACCAGCCAGTCAGCCGAGACAGACTAAAAATAAGATACAACAGAGGAAAGTGGTGAGACCTTTCATCAGCTATGAACAACACAATATCACTGAAGCTCTCTTCTTTGATGCTCACTACAGCCATTCAGGTTTGGGTAAGATTTTTGAAATATATAGTATAATATGCACATTACTATCTTGTCCTGGACAACATCACATTTACATTTACGTCATTTAGCAGACGCTCTTATCCAGAGCGACTTACAGTTAGTGAGTGCATACATTTTCATACTGGCCCCCCGTGGGAAACGAACCCACAACCCTGGCGTTGCAAGTGCCATGCTCTACCAACTGAGCTACAGGGGACAACATTAGGCTAAATAGCTGAGAACCTATTTTCAAAGGATCCAACCACCAACACCGAAAGTAATAAAACTCAGAAAAAAATAAGCGAGATAAATCAAAGAAGAGAGAGAGAGAGAAAATGTGACACAATGTTCACATAAGTGTTTGTGATTTGTGTGAGAATTAAGAGAAAATCACAAAATCTAAAAATCGACTCATCTTTCTTGATGTGCATACCCTATTCCCTCTCTCCCATGGCTGAGTGCTCACTCTAATGTAATTGGTATTTAGTCATGTAGAAATGTCCAGGCAGCATACTGTCCATGCAGGCACTCAGTGGGGAGACACTGGGATAATGATAAGGAAGGGAGTGTTGATGAACACATTCGGACACAAAGAACATGACGTTCAATGAAGTATAAATAATTTTTCAATTTAATCTCCTTAGCAACACAAATGTGACCGATTTATTTACAGATCATTTAAATACGTTGTTTTAGAATAGTTTTTTCAATATTCTGAGTCAGAATGTGAGGGAACGTTTCCCTGAACTGAGTTGTAGTACAGACGACTCCCACTATTTTTCATTGAATGCAGACAAATTTAAACTGCATTACAGTTAATGGTCATTGCACCTAACAAACATCAAAAATGACTCGTCATGTAAACCTTATGCGGTTTCGGATTCTGCATATGACTCATAGCATTGGCAATGACACATTACTGTATTGTCATTGGCATGACACCTATTGAGCAGTCTGAATAAAAGGGAAGGTGTGGCAGATCACACTAAATTACCAGAGATCCATTCTCATCTAGGAAGACCACAATGCACAATGAGCTCCAAAATACTGCAGCACTTCCACTGGACTCAGTCCAGGTGGACTTGACTGTGGTCGGAACAAATTTTGACGTCGCTCTCTCTACATTGTCCTAGCATGAATTTGGGGTTGAATTTGAGAATTAAAGTATAATGTCTATATAACTTACTATGGCTATATTCAGATCCCTGTTGTTCATCCATTAAAATTGTGGTCGCATCCCAAATGGCACCCTGATCCCTACTTTTGCACTACTTTTGACTAGAGCTCTATGGGCCCTAGGGAATAAGGTGCAATTTGGGGTGCACTCTGTAAATCAATGTTTGTGCTGTTCAGTGACCCAGCAGTGGTCAGATGGAGGCAGTGACATTTTCCACTCGTAGCGCTGTCATCAGCCTACTGACAGGGAAGGTTGAACCCCCAACTGGCCTTTCGCCCACTCGGTGCATGTTATGGGCTACATACTCAGAGATGGAGGAGACCTGTCTCCAATACCTTTTCATGCACCTCACAGTCGACGAAAGGGAACCTCCTTCACTTCGGAAAACACGACTCAACAATAGCCATCTGCTATCTTACATTCGGTCCAAATTAAAAACAGCATACAGTACATATCACCAGGGGTTGGAACCGGTTCAGGGAACAGAACTGAAAACCAGAAAGAACAGCATTTTTCAAGGAACAGAATCAAAACCGGGAACGAAAGTGATCTATACTATTCTGGAAGAGAACCGTTATTTTAAAAGCATGGGAACCGGTTAATTACATTATTTTATGTGCTGGGCATCGATTCGCACAACAAAATGCAACAAAGCACCTATACAAAGCCCTCACTCTTATTCCAGTGTCTGCCTGCCTGCTAGCCTACTACTGACGTTACAAGCATGATTGAGAAAGGAAGGAGAGAGATTTTTAATTAGAGAAGAATGGATTAACTTTTTCAACGCTAGTTAAGGATACAAAATAGTTATCACGTTTCACATTGGATTTATTATCTACAAATGTTTTATTTTAATTATGGTGCCACTCTGCACACACAAGGTAGCTAGCTAGTTTTGGTCCAACGCTAAACCAACTCTCTGAAGGTCAATGACATTCAAAGTTCCTTCATAGAAGCCGCTCCTCCAAAGGTATATCTGAATTCTAACGGATGGGTTCAAACCGGTTCAGAACTGTATTTTGCTGGTTGGAACAGTGGAACTGAACGAAAAAAATAATAATGGTTCTGTTATGAACGATACGATTGGTGGGGAAAAAAATTGGTTCCAAACCTGCATGTCACATATCCTTCCAGAAATAGAATTGAACACAGAAGTTAATTGCTCTAGTAGTGTAGTCGAGTGGTACATCCTTGCACAGCAGGCTAAAACTCAAGCAGCACTCAAAGCTAATTTGTATAGATAGACACCACTGTGTCTAGCTTGGGCTATCGAGTCCAAAACCACAACACTCCAACTCAGTGTGGTAGAGTGTAAGGTTCATTACATTCAATTTTCTGCAATCTGGGGGTGAATGGAATTGAGTGCTTTGCCATTTCGGATTGGTGCTGCATTCCTCAAGCTGGTTAGGTGGTGGTGGTTGAGGTAAAGCTAGCAATCAATGCTACAGCTACAGCAGCAGCAGAGTGAGTTCCCAGTGGGATGCAGGCCAACCAAACACTCTCCCTCTGTGGCGGTCTGACTGATAATCATCCATACTACAGGCCCCTGAGTCAGCCCTTTTCTATTTTTGTTGGAGCGGAGCTAGGTTGGAGTATGATACAGGCTCTGTTTTGGGTTGTACATGTTTGGTTTAGCTCCCTGAGTGGTAATGTAAAGGTTGGTTTACTATATGATACATGCTTTGTATCCTGAAGCAAGGTTTGGTTCAGTATAACTGAAGCCTTAAACAAGCTTTATATGAAGAATTTCAGTGTAAAGTTTGAGTGGATATGAACAATTCTCAGCCTATAAGATTGAAACTGTATGGCGTTAGGTTGGGTTCAGTGTGTTATGGGCTGTGTGCTATGATAGCAGTGTGAGTGCTAGTTCAGTATGACATTGTCTTTGTGGTTCAGTGGATGAGCTGTGTATTGGCTGCAGCTCTATGTGTAGAGTGAGGTCTGTCTCCGTGGTTCAGTATTAGGATGTACACAGCCAGTAATGAAGGCAGACAGGCCGAACTGCCGCAGAGGGAAACCACGTTCTCTACCACGTTTCCACTAAGCGAGCCAAGGGAGCCCGAGCACAGCCACCCCAAAGACAACAGACAACAACCTCAGCAAACAGGAAATGTCAACCGCAACAATTTTACAGGGTGATTCCCTCACATTACATTTACATTTTTACATTTTAGTCATTTAGCAGACGCTCTTATCTAGAGCGACTTACAGGAGCAATTAGGGTTAAGTGCCTTGCTCAAGGGCACATCGACAGAATTTTTCACCTAGTCGGCTCGGGGATTAGAACCAGCGACCTTTCGGTTACTGGCACAACGCTCTTACCCACTAAGCTACCTGCCGCCCCACATTAAAAGACAACATTTCTTGGCACCAGTATCTCAACCCTCCTGTTCACATTGTTGACAACATTATACGAGACTACAAGGAGGAGTAAAACGGGGTGAAGGAGGAGGGTGAACTGAGAGGCCCAGAATCACCTTTCCATTCTGTGTCCTTTCTGTTCCATTCTGTTACCCCCTGCGGTGCACATTATCCCTCCTGCTCTTATTAGACCTAGTCTCTGTGCTAAGAGGCACCCTTAAAATTTGACCAAACCAAACCAAGCCACACCCCTCTCTCATCCCCCATAAGCCATCATCCCACCCCTTATTGGATTCTACACAGACCATACATAGAGTAGGTAGGAGAAAGATATATTACAACCCACCCCCACTATAGGTATACAAAGCACACTACCCCTGACTCTACATTCCCCTGTGGGCTTTCTGGAGAGGTATGAAGGTCAATCTCACAGGCGCATCACTAGAGGAAAGTGGGGTTGGTGTGTACAGTATATTAAGAAAACACCAGAGAGCTGGCGAAGCAAACAAGATAAGGTCAGTTCAAAAATGTGTATTAGTGTCGCCCACTGCCATATTTGGAGGCTGTCAGGCTGATCCACTGGCTGTATTTAGTGACTGGATATCTGAACGATGTGCTGTGGAGACACTCACACATGCACGCAAACACACTCTAAAAATCCCTCACATCCGTGCCAGCGAATGACAGGCAGGTAGATGCACGCTTCAATGTTAGCCAATGAATCCACAATACCGTTGCAATTTCAGTTTTTCAGAGGAGTTGAGCACATTTGGGGCATCTGGTCCAATAAAACAGTGTCAGAGGGTTAGAGGAGGAGCGGGTATGCAGAATTCGGCACATTGGGGAATTGGACCTGACACCACTGAGACCCAAACGGCTGAGTCCACACAAAGGCTGATGTTCCACATTAGTGCTGGGGTGTCTTATTCAGGGAGAGAGAGGCGACCTGGGAGCTGCTTCAAAGGGGAATAGGGAGTATTTATAGGACTCTGACTGAGAGGTAGCTTGGTCACTGCTGGTTACAACGTTTTATACAAAGGTGCTGTGATGTAGAAGTCTGAGTCATAGCCTCTTTAGGAATTGATTTTCTTAAAATAGGACATGGAGTGTTTGTGTGTGTATGTGTGTGTGCATGCATGTGTGTGTGTGTGTGTGTAGACTGACTAGACCGCCCTTTTAGCTGAGAAGTGCAGTCATGAGATTTCATAGCATAGGCCTTCCCACTCATTACAACAACAGACTCCCTCATGTTCCACATCTTTCTCTGGCCCGTGATATTCAGAAAGTTATAGGACCAACACACAGCACACACATAGTTTATGTCAGACACACACCACACACAAACACGTATTAATTTCTGTGTGCCTCATATTGTGTATCTTACTCTGAGAGATATACGCACACAAACACACAATCTTCGTTCATGTATCACATATACAACACTCATTAAATGTGTGAGACACAAACACACACACTCTGAGAGAGAGCGAAACACTCACCAAAAACATTTTCTGTCTCCTCCAGCTGTGTGGCAGACATGGCGCAATGGGCACTGTGAAGAGAGAGGGGGTAGAGAGAGAAAGAGAGAGAGAGAAATGGAGAGGGAGAGGGGGATAGAACTCTAGATTAGGTACTGTAGAAACAAAAACATAACAGACTACAGTGCAGAGAGAGACAGAGAGACAGAGAGTGCAATGAGTCGCTGCATTTATGTATATCGACAAGTTTAGTCGGCCGTGTTAACAGCCTGCAGCCCTTAGCTTAGCTTCACCACCCCATCATCTAACAAGCCTCCTCGTTTCGTCTTTCTGCTGCAATGCTTAGCCCGGTGGCTGTTTCTCCCTGGAAGAAACCTTGAGGAAATCACATTAAGAATTCACCAGAAAACGAGCAGCGAAACCCCCCCCCCCCTATTTCTACTCACACACACACACACACACACATAAACACACACTCATGCGCTAATGGGCACGTCTGCCCGGGAGCATAGTCATCGGGGTGATTGATCGCGAGCGCTCAGCTGATTGTCGCACTGCTGACCCATTTCCCTGCTAGCCAGTTAATTGAACATGCAGCTAAAGAAGAGAGGATGGAGGGATGAGGGACGTGCAAACCCACAGGGGGTTCCACACTTTTCTAAAGGAATGGCTGCATGATAAAGATGGATGATGTGTGTATTTGGGCTGGAAAGGGGTTTGAATGGTTTGAAGGTGGGTTAATGCATTACATCTCAAATGGAGGGTGTTACACTGTAGTATAAAGAATTGGTATTTTAGTGGATCAAATTTGAAATATATCTTAGACCTAACTCCGCAAAAAACTAAAACGAATAGAACATTCAGGATCAAATGAAGATAAATAAGGTTGTTGTAAGATTGTTGCAAATGAAGATGATTAAAGTTGCTCCAAGCTAGCTTGGGTTGTCCTGCGAATCACCCAATCTTGTGCCCGTTCACCTATAATTATCTGTGAACTCCAATTTAGACACTCCGGACAGTATCCTTTAGGTCTATCCTATTTTTGTGTATGGGTGGTCCCGGGAAAACTGTAATGCGATGGTAGCGCTGTGCTTGGGCTACAGAAACACTATCTTATCTGTCATTATATCGGCTACAGTATCCTTTTGTATCCTATCTTATGGACTTATCAGAAAACTGTTCGTTGCAGTCTGTGCTTGAGAACACAGTACTGGTGGGCGAGTTTATTTTTCGTTGCAGTCTGTGAAAAGTGGGCGATTATTTTCTTTAAAAACATAGCTGGGCTTTTGTTTTTCTCTTCAAAATCCACTTCTACCAGAACTGGCCTGGGGGTAAATCCAGCCAATAATAAACTCACTGCATTAGAACTTGTAACAAACATCACATCTGTGAGAAACTGCCTGAAGACACTTCATTCTTCGCATTAAAAACATTCTGCACAACTTCATACAAAGAAAGTATTATCCAAAAGTGCAGTGTCATCATGAATGACGCACCCTCTGTTTTTAGACATTCAGTTACTTCTCTTCTTCTGATAGACCGCACACAACCGTTAACCTCTACGGGATCGGTGTCCCGTATACGGGACGGTTGAGCTAACATGCGCTAATGTGATTAGCATGACTGTTGTAAGTAACAGCAGACTTTCCAGGACATAGACATGTCTTATAATGGCAGAAAGCTTAAATTGTTGTTAATCTAACTGCACTGTCCAATTTACAGTATCTATTACAGTGAAAAAAAAAACATGCTATTCGAGGAGAGTGCACAACAACAACAAACTTATCACGGCAACTGGTTTGATACATTCACCTCTGAAGGTAAAAAATGTACTTACATTCAGTAATCTTGCTCTGATTTGTCATCCTGAGGGTCCCAGCGATAAAATGTTGCATAGTTTTGTTTGATAAAATCCATTTTTTCTTTTCAATGTAGGAATGTAGGTTCTACAGTTTGAACCCTTGCTTTCTCTGGCTCCACACCCACCCCGCCCGGCCATCTAGATGTGTCAAAGTTAGCGTATAAGCTAATGATGAATCATGTATGACATTCCTGGGAGTGTGTAAACATACATTTTGTATTACCATATAATTTTTGTATGTTCTCTATAGTTATGTACTTGAAAATGTATCAATGGACCAATTTGGCACATTTTGGGCAGATACAAAATAGTCCAGTATTGCAATACTTCACTGGATCAATCTGAAACTTTGCACACACACTGCTGCCATTTAGTGACCAAAATCTAAATTGCGTCTAAACTGCAATATTATATTGTGGCCTTTCTCTTGCATTTAAAAGATGATGGAATACAAAATAAAATAGAAAACGTATGTTTTTTTGTTTGTGTTATCTTTTACCAGATCTAATGTGTTATATTCTCCTACATTCATTTCATATTTCCACAAACTTCAAAGTGTTTCCTTTCAAATGGTATCAAGAACATGCATATCCTTGCTACAGGTCCTGCTGCTACAGGTAGTTAGATTTGGGTATGTCATTTTAGGTGAAAATTGAAAAAAAGGGTCCGATCCTTAAGAGGTTAATCCAGCGAGTGCTAGGCAGCATAGCATCCCCTTTAAGACACTATCAAGAGTCTCATGGAAGGACTAATTGAATATGTGACACCAGATAGCTCCATGCTCCTATCGTTTGCCACATGAAAGCCAATCAACCCCTTGGTTCCACTTATCCAGTCTTAGAGCCATGGTCAAAATGGATAGAAATGGAGGCCATTTGATAGTAATGGACAGCCAGTCATTTAAATCAATGATCATCAGAGAGGAAGGAGATGAGGAAAGGATGCTATTTGATAGTAATGGGACTCAGCCTAAATCTCCCCTGGTTTGTAGATGGAGAAGGCACTAACAGTGTGCTGACTACACCATCTACCAGGCCCAGAGGGGAAGAGGGGAGGTGAGTGGGCAGGGGGCCCAGGAGAGGCCATCTGCTGCCTACTGCCCGTGGCCCTGCAGCCCTGGCAGGGCTGCCCTGGCCCCCATATGGAGCTGGTCTGGAGGAGGGGACACTTCAGATAGGTGCAGGACACAGCAGCATGGTTAACACAGCACATTAATATGTGTGTGTGGGAGGAGGGCGAATGCTCTCTGTGCGTGCGTGTAAGTGTGAGTCCCAGTAAGACAGAAAACATACGGAATACAAAGACAAGTCCTGTATTTGAAAAGACAGACATCAATAAATAGACTAAAAGGGCAAGTAAACATACAAAAGTGGGATGAAAACATCAATGTTATCCTAATGAAGGAATCATTTTACAGCTCCATGATCCAACACTTAAAAGAGATGACTAATATTGTCTGGAAATAAATACATCCTAAAGTGCTTTTTATTGTATGAGTCATCCATTCGAGTCATCCATTCGATAACCTCTGCTAGTAAGAACTGTGCATCAAAGTTAGTGTATCAATCCACCCTCTTGTTGTGGAGAGGGGGAGAGGAAAGGGACACGCACAGAGATTCCTGACAGTGCAGGGTGTTGCAGTACATCACCTAGAGGAAACGCCCAGAGATAGAGCTGTGTGTGTCAGATACAACAGTCACACACACATACACACACACCCAGAGGAGAGATAGAGAGGGGGGGGTTAATAGCAGGGAACTTCCTGTCTGTAGTGTAGTGCAGCAGATGACTGAGATGAGGAGAAAGACAGTGATGAGCAGAGCATCATCCTCCATAAACCAACTAGCTAGTGAGCCGTAGCAGTACAGACAGCAGATGATTGAATAGTAGGATGTGCTGTACTGATGGTTTAAAGGGATACCCGAGTGGCGCAGTGGTCTAAGGCACTGCATCGTAGTGCTAGCTGTGCCACTAGAGATCCTGGTTCGAATCCAGGCTCTGTCGTAGCCGGCCACGACTGGGAGACCCATGGGGCGGCGCACAATTGGCCCAGCGTTGTCCAGGGATGTAGCTCAGTTGGTGAAGCATGGCATTTGCAACGGCAGGGTTGTGGGTTCGGCTCCCACGGGGGGCCAGTATGAAAAATAAAAAATAAAAATACTGTATGCACTATGGATAAGAGCGTCTGCTAAATGACTAAAATGTAAAAATGGATACACACTGCTTTACTGATGGTTTAAAGGGATACACACTGCACGCAGAGACATAAAAATGGTATCCACGAGTTCATCTGACTCTGGCGAAGTAGATAAATGCTTATTTGCCAAAATTCTAAAGTCCACCTTCAAAAGGTGAAAGATACTTCATATGAAATCTGCTTGAAGTCCACCTTTAAAAGGTGAAAGATACTTCATATGAAATCTGCTTGAATATGTGATTTTGGTTCAAACTTATCATGTCGTGTAATTTGTTTGGGAAAAATAATGTCATTGCCTTCCCTCCCTGGCGGGATGTCTGAGGGAATGTCTCATAATATTAGCAGCAGAATTGGGTCTCGCTGGGCAAACATTGCCCCACTCTGATGCTATGTGGGAAAGGAGTGGGGCTAACAGTCGATTCTGGGGGATGCAATTTAGGCAGCCCAGACCTCAACCCACTTCCTCTCATGACCCCATGACCCCTCATTACAACAAATCTATGGGGTGGCCTCTTTGCCAGAACATGGTTCCTTAAAACATGCATGAGGTGTGGACAGGACACAGATTGTCACACACACATATATAGAGATATATGCTCTCACACACTCAACACACACAGCACGCGTTCATACCCTGGTCCCAAGACCGAGCATCCCAGCATGGATGACTTACAGCGACATAAAACTAGGGTGAGGAGAGAATGAGTGTGGAGGCAATAGACTGTGTCTGCCTCCAGGGAATGGTCTCAATATATATGACAAACGTTGGTTCACACGTGCGTGGGCACGTGCACACACGCACACTAAACCTTGACGATAAAGAAATCACAAGACAGACTCACACATACAGTGGGGAAAAAAAGTATTTAGTCAGCCACCAATTGTGCAAGTTCTCCCACTTAAAAACATGAGAGAGGCCTGTAATTTTCATCATAGGTACACGTCAACTATGACAGACAAAATTAGAAAAAAAAATCCAGAAAATCACATTGTAGGATTTTTTATGAATTTATTTGCAAATTATGGTGGAAAATAAGTATTTGGTCAATAACAAAAGTTTCTCAATACTTTGTTATATACCCTTTGTTGGCAATGACACAGGTCAAACGTTTTTCTGTAAGTCTTCACAAGGTTTTCACACACTGTTGCTGGTATTTTGGCCCATTCCTCCATGCAGATCTCCTCTAGAGCAGTGATGTTTTTGGGGCTGTCGCTGGGCAACACGGACTTTCAACTCCCGCCAAAGATTTTCTATGGGGTTGAGATCTGGAGACTGGCTAGGCCACTCCAGGACCTTGAAATGCTTCTTTACGAAGTCACTCCTTCGTTGCCCGGGCGGTGTGTTTGGGATCATTGTCATGCTGAAAGACCCAGCCACGTTTCATCTTCAATGCCCTTGCTGATGGAAGGAGGTTTTCACTCAAAATCTCACGATACATGGCCCCATTCATTCTTTCCTTTACACGGATCAGTCGTCCTGGTCCCTTTGCAGAAAAAAACAGCCCCAAAGCATGATGTTTCCACCCCCATGCTTCACAGTAGGTATGTGTGTCTTTGGATGCAACTCAGCATTCTTTGTCCTCCAAACACGACGAGTTGAGTTTTTACCAAAAAGTTCTATTTTGGTTTCATCTGACCATATGACATTCTCCCAATCCTCTTCTGGACCATCCAAATGCACTCTAGCAAACTTCAGACGGGCCTGGACATGTACTGGCTTAAGCAGGGGGACACATCTGGCACTGCAGGATTTGAGTCCCTGGCGGCGTAGTGTGTTACTGATGGTAGGCTTTGTTACTTTGGTCCCAGCTCTCTGCAGGTCATTCACTAGGTCCCCCCGTGTGGTTCTGGGATTTTTGCTCACCGTTCTTGTGATCATTTTGACCCCACGGGGTGAGATCTTGCGTGGAGCCCCAGATCGAGGGAGATTATCAGTGGTCTTGTATGTCTTCCATTTCCTAATAATTGCTCCCACAGTTGATTTCTTCAAAACCAAGCTGCTTACCTATTGCAGATTCAGTCTTCCCAGCCTGGTGCAGGTCTACAATTTTGTTTCTGGTGTCCTTTGACAGCTCTTTGGTCTTGGCCATAGTGGAGTTTGGAGTGTGACTGTTTGAGGTTGTGGACAGGTGTCTTTTATACTGATAACAAGTTCAAACAGGTGCCATTAATACAGGTAACGAGTGGAGGACAGGGGAGCCTCTTAAAGAAGAAGTTACAGGTCTGTGAGAGCCAGAAATCTTGCTTGTTTGTAGGTGACCAAATACTTATTTTCCACCATAATTTGCAATTAAATTCATAAAAAATCCTACAATGTGATTTTCTGGAAAAGAAAATCTCAATTTGTCTGTCATAGTTGACGTGTACCTATGATGAAAATTACAGGCCTCTCTCATCTTTTTAAGTGGGAGAACTTGCACAATTGGTGGCTGACTAAATACTTTTTTTCCCCACTGTACTTGGATGATGACGATATCAACGATAATGGCCTTACGAACATACACATACACACACACATACACACACACATACACACACACACTCTAACCCTGTGTGATATAACGATAATGAGAACAGCCAGCTTCTCAGAGGTTCGATGAAGCCGTACAACCAGTCACCCTCTTGAGGAGGAGTCAACGGGGTCAGAGAAGGGAGGGATGATGGATGAAGGGAGGGGTGCGATATATGGCCTAATCAGTTCCTGCAGACAGAGACAGGTTTAGGGGCTGAGTGACGGTCATGGGGCCAGACAGTTGGAGGAACGTGGCCTATAACAAGAGCTCAGTCCTAGACAACTTCATGTACCATTATACAATGTCCACAACTACTACTCCACTACCTTATGTTTAGTCCAAGCAATGCTTCATTTCCTTCTAACCTTTCCATGATAACTGATAGGTGAAACAATAGGATATAACTTCATTATATTTCTCTAACCAATTGAGTCCTCACAGGTCAGTGTCCATGAATGAAAGGAAACTAGGAAAGGAAGACATTTCAGACTGCAATGACACAGTCCTATGGGGTGTCATGGTTTATAAGGACAGTGTATCTTTCCCCATTAGTTGCAGTATCTTATTTTATATGTTTGATTTATTTCACCTTTATTTAACCAGGTAAGCCAGTTGAGAACAAGTTCTCATTTACAACTGCGACCTGGCCAATATAAAGCAAAGCAGTGCGATAAAAACAACAACAACACAGAGTTACACATGGGACAAACAAAACGTACAGTCAAAAACACAATAGAAAATCTATATACAGTGTGTGCAAATGTAGTAAGTTATGGAGGTAAGGCAATAAATAGGCCATAGTGCTAAATAATTACAATTTAGTTTTAATACTGAAGTGATAGATGTGCAGAAGATGATGTGCAAATATAGATACTGGGGTGGATGAGAGGGGACATGATGAGAGGGGACATGATGAGAGGGGACATGATGAGAGGGGACATGATGAGAGGGGCCTGCTCGTTAGGCTGTGTGAACACACCATGTCCCATCTGTGTGTTAACGTGTTAGGAACAATACAAAAAACCCTGGGGTGAAGACAGACACTCTCTCACGTGGCACCAAGAGAGATAGAAGGAAGAGGAGGACGATGGAGAGATGGAGGAAGAGAGAGAAAAAGAGGGGGAGAGGAGAGAGGGAAAGAGAGATAGAGAGGCAGGTATTTTGAAAGACACACATACCCAGAAGAAAGAGAAAAATAAATGCATAGAACACATTATGTTCCTACCTTTTAGAGTTAAATATCTCACTTTCAGAGGATTGCTAAATGTTGCAACAGACTTCAGGAGGATATATACAGTGGGGAGAACAAGTATTTGATACACTGCCGATTTTGCAGGTTTTCCTACTTACAAAGCATGTAGAGGTCTGTAATTTTTATCATAGGTACACTTCAACTGTGAGCGACGGAATCTAAAAAATCCAGAAAATCACATTGTATGATTTTTAAGTAATTAATTTGCATTTTATTGCATGACATAAGTATTTGATACATCAGAAAAGCAGAACTTAATATTTGGTACAGAAACCTTTGTTTGCAATTACAGAGATCATACGTTTCCTGTAGGTCTTGACCAGGTTTGCACACACTGCAGCAGGGATTTTGTCCCACTCCTACATACAGACCTTCTCCAGATCCTTCAGGTTTCGGGGCTGTCGTTGGGCAATATGGACTTTCAGCTCCCTCCAAAGATGTTCTATTGGGTTCAGGTCTGGAGACTGGCTAGGCCACTCCAGTACCTTGAGATGCTTCTTACGGAGCCACTCCTTAGTTGCCCTGGCTGTGTGTTTCTGGTCGTTGTCATGCTGGAAGACCCAGCCACGACCCATCTTCAATGCTCTTACTGAGGGAAGGAGGTTGTTGGCTAAGATCTCGCGATACATGGCCCCATCCATCCTCCCCTCAATACGGTGCAGTCGTCCTGTCCCCTTTGCAGAAAAGCATCCCCAGAGAATGATGTTTCCACCTCCATGCTTCACGGTTGGGATGGTGTTCTTGGGGTTGTACTCATCCTTCTTCTTCCTCCAAACACGCCGAGTGGAGTTTAGACCAAAAAGCTCTATTTTTGTCTCATCAGACCACATTACCTTCTCCTATTCCTCCTCTGGATCATCCAGATGGTCATTGGCAAACTTCAGATGGGCCTGGACATGCGCTGGCTTGAGCAGGTGGACCTTGCGTGCGCTGCAGGATTTTAATCCATGACGGCGTAGTGTGTTACTAATGGTTTTCTTTGAGACTGTGGTCCCAGCTCTCTTCAGGTCATTGACCAGGTCCTGCCGCATAGTTCTGGGCTGATCCCTCACCTTCCTCATGATCATTGATGCCCCACGAGGTGAGATCTTGCATGGAGCCCCAGACCGAGGGTGATTGACCGTCATCTTGAACTTCTTCCATTTTCTAATAATTGCGCCAACAGTTGTTGCCTTCTCACCAAGCTGCTTGCCTATTGTCCTGTAGCCCATCCCAGCCTTGTGCAGGTACAATTTTATCCCTGGTCTAATTTGGCCTTACACAGCTCTCTGGTCTTGGCCATTGTGGAGAGGTTGGAGTCTGTTTGATTGAGTGTGTGGACAGGTGTCTTTTATACAGGTAACGAGTTCAAACAGGTGCAGTTAATACAGGTAAGTGGAGAACAGGAGGGCTTCTTAAATAAAAACTAACAGGTCTGTGAGAGCTGGAATTCTTACTGGTTGGTAGGTGATCAAATACTTATGTCATGCAATAAAATGCAAATTAATTACTTAAAAATCATACAATGTGATTTTCTGGATTTTTGTTTTAGATTCCGTCTCTCACAGTTGAAGTGTACCTATGATAAAAATTACAGACCTCTACATGATTTGTAAGTAGGAAAACCTGCAAAATCGGCAGTGTGTCAAATACTTGTTCTCCCCACTGTACCTCAGGAGAAACCAAACGAGGGGAGTGAAGGAAAACAGTGAACAGTAGCTTTAATAGCCTGACAACAACCCAGACAGAACTACATTGGTCAGTGCAGCTGAATATCTAATAAGCTCTCTAGTCATTGAGGATGGGGATGCCTTGGCTTGAGTGACCGCACCAAACGAGACAAACACATCCCAAAGCAAGCACAGCTTGCTCCCAAAAGAGGGGGTTTGTTTCCAACAACAAAAATCATTGTCAGGGGATAGGGCTGACAGGCTCAGAGAGGGCGAGGGAGAGGGAGAGAGAAAGAGGAGCGAGAGATGGAGAGAGGATAAGAGAGGAGAACAGAGATGGTAAGAGAGAGGCAGAAATGGAGATGATAGCATAGCAGGGCGGAGAGAAAACAAGATCTAAATCGAGACAACAACAAGGTAAACAGTCCGGGCGGTAAAGGCAGTGCAGCTCACCTTTAAAACGCGTTCCCTTTAGGTTGGCACTAAGTCGACATGGCAGACTGGCATCGGCCCTCGTCTCCCCTGGCAGCACGGCAGGCCAACTGCGTATCCCGGGTAACGGCAGCAACGTTGAAAGAGACAGAACAGTATGTATCCACTGGGCAAAAACAGGCTGCTTGCTTCCTCCTGCACAACCCAGCACTACAGTGCTCTGCTCTGCCACAGAGCACCGTCAAGGACAGCCGAGAGAGAGAGAGAGGGAGGAGGGGAGGGTGGGTAGGACAGAGAGAGAGAGATGGAGAGTGAGAGAGAGGGAGGGGTGATAGAGAGAGGGAGGGGAGAGAGAGAGAGAAGTGGGAGTGGATGAGAGTGTCTAAGGCAGAGAGAAAGAATAGAGAGAGGGATGGGGTAAAGAGAGAGAGAGGGACAGGAGAAAATCAAGAGAGAGAAAAAGAGTGGCAGGCTGAGGTAGGGACACACAAGCACACACTCAAGCACAGCTGTCTGGTATGATGGAGACGGCAGCGCTCGGAAGCAAGTCCTGGTGATTCAGCCCTGGTGTGTGTGTGTGTGTGTAGGGGGGAGGATGGGGGCAGTAAGAGCCTGAGGGGAGGAGGAAGAACTGATGGAGGAAGGGGAGGAGGGTAGGATGGGGGGTGTGAGTCAGCAGCACTCCACTCAGCTTATTATCAGGCCACTCAAGGAGATGTGAGATGATTCCTCTCTTGTCTGCCTGGGGAGACACTGAAAAGGAGGAGGAGGATTAGGAGGGATGGCGGGATGGAGGATAAAGGAGATGCACTTCTCAAGACAGGTGCAGCTGCTACGGTCCTCCAGTAGAGATGTCTGTTGCACCTGGCCACTAAGGTGGAGCTCTGGTGAGATACTTTATGGAAGGAGTCGGCAACAAGCATTTTTTTTCTCCAGAAGACCAGGGTCCAGATTCACAAAACCTTCTTAAAAAGGCATTTCTTCTTAACTGACATTTTTTCCTTAACTATAGACTTATGAAGAAAGTTAAGCAAAGTTGCTATTCCTCAAAAAGGTTATTGGAAATGTTCTTGCACTATTTATAAAAGTTAGGAATAAATAAAATCCTAAAAATAAAGTTTTGGGATTTGTTCTTCATTCCAAAATAGCTAAACCCTTGTCTTAAACTCAGGGCAGTGAGAATAAACTCATGAAAGCAATTAAATATGTTTAATTCACTCACAAACTTCATCTGAAAGTTTCAGTATTGATTATTTTAAACCCAAGAACATGTTTTAGAACAGTAATCTCAGTAGGAAATATGCTAACATGATTGCCATTGCTAGCTAGATAGAAAGCTACAGTGCCTTGCAAAAGTATTCATCCCCCTTGGTGTTTTTCCTATTTTGTTGCATTACAACCTGTAATTTCAATGGATTTTTATTTGGATTTCATGTAATGGACATACACAAAATTGTCCAAATTGGTGAAGTGAAATTTAAAAAATAACTTGTTTCAAGAAATTCTAAAAAATAAATAACGGAAAAGTGGTGCGTGCATACAGTCGGAAGTTTACATACACCTTAGCCAAATACATTTAAACTCTGTTTTACAATTCCTGACATTTAATCCTGGTAAATATCCCCCGTCTTAGGTCAGTTAGGATCACCACCTTATTTTAAGAATGTGAAATGTCAGAATAATAGTAGAGAGAATGATCCTCAGCTGGTAGAGCACGGCGCTTGTAACGCCAAGGTAGTGGGTTCGATCCCCGGGACCACCCATACACAAAAAAAATGTATGCACGCATGACTGTAAGTCGCTTTGGATAAAAGCGTCTGCTAAATGGCATATTATTATTATTATTATTATTATTTATTTCAGCTTTTATTTATTTCATCACATTCCCAGTGGGTCAGAAGTTTACATACACTCAATGAGTATTTGGTAGCATTGCCTTTAAATTGTTTAACTTGGGTCAAACATTTTGGGTAACCTTCCACAAGCTTCCCACAATAAGTTGGGTGAATTTTGGCCCATTCCTCCTGACAGAGCTGGTGTAACTGAGTCAGGTTTGTAGGCCTCCTTGCTCGCACACACTTTTTCAGTTCTGCCCACAACTTTCCTATAGGATTTGAGGTGAGGGCTTTGTGATGGCCACTCCAATACCTTGACTTTGTTGTCCTTAAGCCATTTTGCCACAACTTTGGAAGTATGCTTGGGGTGATTGTCCATTTGGAAGACCCCTTTGCGATCAAGCTTTATAATTCCTGACTGATGTCTTGAGATGTTGCTTCAATATATCCACATAATTTTCCTTCCTCATGATGCCATCTATTTTGTGAAGTGCACCAGTGCCTCCTGCAGCAAAGCACCCCCACAGCATGATACTGCCACCCCCGTGCTTCACGGTTGGGTTGGTGTTCTTCGGCTTGCAAGCGACCCCCTTTTTCCTCCAAATATAACAATGGTCATTATGGCCAAACAGTTATATTTGTGTTTCATCAGACTAGAGGACATTTCTCCAAAAAGTACAATCTTTGTCCCCATGTGCAGTTGCAAACCGTAGTCTGGCTTTTTTATGGCGGTTTTGGAGCAGTGGCTTCTTCCTTGCTGAGTGGCCTTTCAGGTTATGTCGATATCGGACTCGTTTTACTGTGGATATAGATACTTTGTACCTGTTTCCTCCAGCATCTTCACAAGGTCCTTTGCTGTTGTTCTGGGATTGATTTGCACTTTCCGCACCAAAGTATGTTCATCTGGCTGCGTGGTCCCATGGTGTTTATACTTGTGTACTATTGTTTGTACAGATGAACGTGGTACCTTCAGGCGTTTAGAAATTGCTCCCAAGGATGAACCAGACTTGTGGAGGTCTACAATATTTTTTCTGAGGTCTTGGCTGATTTCTTTTGATTTCCCCATGATGTCAAGCAAAGAGGCACTGAGTTTGAAGGTAGGCCTAGAAATATATCCACAGATACACCTCAAATGATGTCAATTAGCCTATCAGAAGCTTCTAAAGCCATGACATCATTTTCTGGAATTTTCCAAGCTGTTTAAAGGCACAGTCAACTTAGTGTATGGAAACTTCTGACCCACTGGAATTGTGATACAGTGAATTCTAAGTGAAATAATCTGTCTGTAAACAATTGTTGGAAAAATTACTTGTGTCATGCACAAAGTAGATGTCCTAACCTACTCGCCAAAACTATAGTTTGTTAACAATAAATTTGTGGAGTGGTTGAAAAACAAGTTTTAATGACTCCAAGCTAAGTGTATGTAAACTTTCGACTTCAACTGTATGTATTCACCCCCTTTGCTATGAAGCCTCTAAATAAGATCTGGTGCAACCAATTACCTTCAGAAGTCACATAATTAGTTAAATAAAGTCCACCTGTGTGCAATCTAAGTGTCACATGATCTCAGTATATATACACCTGTTCTGAAAGGCCCCAGAGTCTGCAACACCACTAAGCAAGGGGCACCATGAAGACCAAGGAGCTCTCCAAACAGGTCAGGGACAAAGTTGTGGAGAAGTACAGATCAGGGTTGGGTAATAAAACAATATCCGAAACTTTGAACATCCCACGGAGCACCATTAATTCCATTAAATAGAAAGAATATGGCACCACAACAAACCTGCCAAGAGAGGGCCGCCCACCAAAACTCACGGACCAGGCAAGGAGGGCATTAATCAGAGAGGCAACAAAGAGACCAAAGATAACCCTGAAGGAGCTGCAAAGCTCCACAGCGGAGATTGGAGTATCTGTCCATAGGACCACTTTAAGCCGTACACTCCACAGAGCTGGGCTTTACGGAAGAGTGGCCAGAAAAAAGCCATTGCTTAAAGAAAAAAATAAGCAAACACGTTTGGTGTTCGCCAAAAGGCATGTGGGAGACTCCCCAAACATATGGAAGAAGGTACTCTGGTCCGATGAGACTAAAATTTAGCTTTTTGGCCATCAAGGAAAACGCTATGTCTGGCGCAAACCCAACACCTCTCATCACCCCAAGAACACCATCCCCACAGTGAATTATGGTGGTGGCAGCATCATGCTGTGGGGATGTTTTTCATCGGCAGGGACTGGGAAACTGGTCAGAATTGAAGGAATGATGGATGGCTCTAAATACAGGGAAATTCATGAGGGAAACATGTTTCAGTCTTCCAGAGATTTGAGACTGAGACGGAGGTTCACCTTTCAGCAGGACAATGACCCTAAGCATACTGCTAAAGCAACACTCGAGTGGTTTAAGGGGAAACATTTAAATGTCTTGGAATGGCTGTCAAAGCCCAGACCTCAATCCAATTGAGAATCTGTGGTATAACTTAAAGATTGCTGTACACCAGCGGAACCCATCCAACTTGAAGGAGCTGGAGCAGTTTTGCCTTGAAGAATGGGCAAAAATCCCAGTGTCTAGATGTGCCAAGCTTATAGAAACATACCCCAAGAGACTTGCAGCTGTAATTGCTGCAAAAGGTGGCTCTACAAAGTATTAACTAGTTATGCACGCTCAAGTTGTTTTTTTGGTCTTATTTCTTGTTTGTCTCACACATTTTTTTATTTTGCATCTTCAAAGTGAATACTTTCGCAAGCCACTGTAAATCGGTTGCCTAGAAACAAACATCTTACAAAAATTCGTAAGAAGATATTTGAGGACTTCGTAAGAAAATCATTCAATCTTAAGATATTGTTGAGGAATAGCACTTACTATCTTATAAACATATTTTCTAAAGCAGCTTCTTAAGTTTTTGCGTAAAAGTGTTTTGTGAATCTGGGCCCAGGAATTCAGCTAAAAAGTATTCCCACTAATAAAAAAAGGGGCATATGTGATTGTCTCAATGTAATCAAGGCATGAAATGATTGTTATTTTCAAATACAATCTATTTTTGGGCTTAGTTGTGGTCAATTTGCAGTGTACAAATTATTAGAAATATATTCCGGCCCCCAACATCCAGTCCGACCAAAATCGGCCTGCAGCTGAATCTAGTTGCCTACCCCTGCTTAATGGAATGTCTGATGTTAGCAAGTATCTCTACAAGTGGTGCCCTCACTTGGTTGCATAGTAAGCCAAACAAAGATGGTTCAATTGGCTTTAGACATGCATCAATGCTGCATCCACATGACCATCAGCAGATCTTCATATGCTCAAGGCCATTATACAAGAACTGAGTACATTGATACATGATCTTTGACATATTACTTTTTTCTCAATGGTAACACATTAGTGAAGCACTCCCCAGGTGTTGCTGCTGATCTCTCATAAAGCTCTATTCAAATTCTGGCCCCTCCTCTTTCTCCTTTCCTCCTTGGGCAGCTCAGGCCCTGTTGTATTAACTCATGTCCTCCTCACACATAGTCATTGCACACACCCTAACCATCTATAATCTATTATTTTAGTAAAGTCATCGATTTATGTGCTGTATCTCACACATTGGCCTACATACGGATATACATCCTGTATGAGTACACACTCCACCAGCTAGATACATTGACGCATTCAGTGCACACATCAACACTAAATACATGCACACCCGCCCACCCTCACTGCTTTGCCAATTTACACATCAGCATACTGTTCCCCTGCGGTGATATTGCCAGAGAATAAAAGGTTCATGAGAGGGACATGGGGGAGAAAAATTACACATACACAGACATGCATGTAGTGCATGCACGCTCACACGCTCACACAGAGACCAACCAATAAAATATAACCTTGAAAATAAATGTTGGCTACCTCTAACTTATACCAGGTATATCTCAATAAGCTGTAAAGGTTTAAAGGGTTTATCATATAGAACATACGGATATGGTTTGTATACCTCTTCACATGCCATTGTTTCCAACCAATCTTACCGAAGGCCCTTGTAGGCCTACATAAGGGGGAGATCTTTGATGGAATGTAAATAAGATGCTGCAACCACCCTAACATTTGTTTGCTACTGTGGGGTGTGTGGGGCGGAGCTGGGAGTGTAGACTGCAGGATGGTATAATTTGGTCCTCCTCAGGGTTCTGGCGCCAACTAGTGTCTACTTACCAACATTACTATAGTGAAGAAGAAAAACTTTGTTCTGTAGTAGTAGTAGTGTGTGTTTGGTTGGAGAGACAATCACAAGCACAGACAGACAGGTCAATATTCAATCCAAGGTACGTTTTAGAGTAGCGCACTGAACAGACGATAATGTGCCTTTTCTATTGGGCGCCTTGGATTGAATCCCGGCAATAGATATAAAGTAAGACGCTTTTCTCATGTTTTAAATTCCATCAACAGTTTTATTATTATTTGTTCTGGTAACGCATTTGCTCAATGACAGTATAGCAAGAGAATTCCAGTTCGATTCCAGAGTTGCAAGCCAACCATGACATCCTCCAGTGATGTTACGCCACCAAATAACTCTGGTTAGCCACCAACAGCTAACGCCAACATACAGTATTTACACACACATACAGGCACGCAGACATACACACAGCTCACGCAGTCAATTCAAAAGGTGCAGATCAAATCTGTGGCAACCAAATATTAAGAGGAAACAACAACAAAAAATGTAGATTTCTATGTACTTGAGAATGCATCACATCAGAAAGGTGTGAACAGTTTCTCCGTCTTGGCTGACATACAGTAGACAACTTTTTATACTCTGGTCCAAACAACGAGCGGTCCATTTTTTTCAGACCTTTTCAGAGCAGGGGTATAAAAAAAAGGACAAGTGCATCGTTTTCCAAACTGATTTGGTTCCATATACTTCGACCCTCAAGCTATCGTCTTAGCAATGTTCTTCCTTCTCAAGCACATGTGACAGTTCCACAACGTTTCAGTGATGTCCAGTCTTAGCTGGGGGCTTACTGTAGTTAGCACAATGGCAAGTAGTCAGTCAGCTCTTCCAGTTCAGCCCCGTGGTCAGATATCTTCCTCACTGGCCGGGTGGGTGGAGTTTCCTCATCCCCTGCTCCTCCTCCAGTTTCTGTGGGCCGATCAAAAAGGGAGGAGGGTGGATCATCTAAAACCCTGCCCCAGACATCCGGCTACCGAGTCAACCAAGAGCGCTGATTGGTGCACAGTCTGGCACAAGAGGGTTTGAGCGAGACTGTCCCCAATTACAGTCACTATCAGTCTTCAGGTAAGCTGTCCACATGTATAAAAACCTGCAACAACAAAGGATAAGGACATTATATGCACTGACCAGTGGCCACACTAAACAATGCACACCCCAATATTTCATTGAAAATATATGGAAAAGTCAATTGCATAATGTACCGAATACAGTATTTCAGTATAAACGTATTTAACAACACTGCTCGATTGGTGGCCCAAGTGTCCATCACTCACTTGATCCAATTATCTTCCAAGTGCTACGTTTGAGACTCCGGCTGGACAGTCGCCGGTTGGGTGGTCGTGTCCTGCCCCGTCTCCTTGATTGACATGTACATCTCCTCCTCAGGATCGTAGTAGTAGAACTTTCGCAGGTAGACTATGAGGGGCCTACGGGAAGAGAGGGTACAGTTTATACAAGCCCTTCCAATGCAAAACTGTCTGCCCGTACATATTAACAGATAGAAAATATAACCATCCCAATACACACTATGAAAATCTTCCATTATGTCTGTATCTTAAACACTCCCACCATAGTACACAAATCCCAATATCTTGTGGAGCCATTTTGGCCTGCCTATGTGGTTATTTGTCGTGTTGATTATATTTAGTCTGTCTTCAGATGTTTCACTTATTTTGTACACTAGAGGGCACTATATGTCACACTACATCATGGGTCACTGGTCTATACAGGCAGGGCAGTGCATGTACACGTGCAGCAGGAGCTCTTGGATGTGATGTGTTTCTATAATGTAGTCAGATCTGTGTTGTGTTTCTATAATGTAGTCAGATCTGTGTTGTGTTTCTACATACGTGGGCAGCGGGAGCTCCTGGATGTGGTCTATGCGGACCAGCTGGCGAATGCAGAAGCGACAGAGGTGCTGCAGGGACTTGACACTGCTGAAGCGGGACACTGGGTACAGTAGCTGGACCGGGGTCGGGGGGAGGCCTGGAGGAGGAACCATAGTCATAGACATATTAATGTACATCATTGGCAGGAACACACATCATAAGCATACTCAATTCTACCCTAGAAAGCGAACTACATCCTCCACCACATATAAATACAACACTAATTGAAGAAATATAGTAAAGTCAAAACAAACCTATAGCCTAATTAATTATGACAACCCAGTGCTAAATAGGTGTTAGTAATAGCAACTTTAAAATGGTTCTGTATGTAACCTATGATTCAGGTCCATATACAGTGACAGGGCTGTCATTTAGCAGTGTCCCACTGATTGGTGGGTTCTTACCTGGGACCCGTGAGCGCAGGAAGTAGAGGAATTTTCCATTCTTGGAGTGCATGATGGCCCGTTCGATAAACTCCACCACAGAATGACAGCGGTCCTCAAACTTTGGGTGACACCAGAGGCTGAAGGTTCCTGTGAAGATATTGAGAAAAAGACCAATCATTAAGACACCATAAAGACACGACAGGAAACCATCCAAAATGTGTGTGTACATGGCTTACATCTTTAGTACAAAGTGCTGCATGAGAGTTCATGTAGAACAGGGGTGTCAAACGTACGGCCCGCGGGCCGGATCAAAAAAAAAAAAAAAAAAAAAAAAAAAAGTATATATAATATATATATATATATATATATATATATATATATATATATATATATATATATAAAAAAAAGTGTGCGCTGCAATTTTTCAATAAAATAAACTGCTGTTCCAATTGCGTCCACTGGGGTGGCGCAATAGCAATTGTGTTAAGCAAGCAAACTGTTTATATCGGGGCAAAGCAAGTAGGTCAAGCACGTGCAGCCAATGAGCTACTTTGTTTTGCCCGCGATATTTATTACGGCTTCTACTTTTAACATTATGTGCTTTGGCACCCTCATTGCCCCAATATGTCTCTGTCAAAAAAGAGAAAAGTGGACGCAGAGTGCAGAGTGTTCCAAGAAAAATGGTCATCCTATTTAATCACGGAATTGAATGGGAAAGCTGTATGTTTGGTGTGTTCAGAGCATGTTGCAGTGCTGAAAGAATATAACCTTCGTCGCCACTATGTGAGTCTTCATGCCGACAAATATGACAACTTTCAAGGACAGCGGAGATGAGAGAAGGTGAATGAACTGTTGGCCGGTCTGAAGAAACAGCAGTCTGTGTTAACTCACAGCCGAGACATCAGTGACGCTGCAGTGAAAGCTAGCTACCTCATTGCTAATGAAATCGCAGTGGCTTCAAAACCATTTAGTGAGGGTGAATTTGTAAAAACATGCATGATGAAGGCAGCGGAGATTGTGTGCCCTGAAAAGCGGCAGGCTTTTTGCAAATATCAGCCTGACAAGAAACACAGTTGCAGACAGGATTTCCGATCTTTCAGTGGATTTGGACAGCCAGTTGAAGAAAAAAGTAAAGTCATTTATTGCGTTTTCGGTTGCAATTGATGAAAGCACGGACATTACAGATGTTGCACAACTGGCCATTTTTTCATCCGCGGAGTTGATGACATATTGACCGTCACCGAGGAGTTCGTGGAGTTGGTGCCGATGACAGATACAACGACAGCAGCTGATATTTTTACCGCACTCGTCGGCGCGCTGGACAGGGTCGGAGTGGACTGGTCCCCGCGCTGTCAGCCTGGCTACAGATGGTGCGCCCTCAATGATCGGGAAAAAAGCAGGCGTTGTGACAAAGTTCAGAGAGAAAGTACAATCTGCAAATGGAGGACGTGATTTTTTGACTTTTCACTGTATTTTGCACCAGGAGGCTTTGTGTTGCAAGTCATTAAAGATGGATAACGTCATGAAGGTGGTCATCAAACTGTTAATTTCATCCGATCCAGAAGCCTGAATCACCGTCAGTTTGACAGCCTTCTCAGAGAGAAAGACCACATCTATGGCCTGCCATACCACACTGAGGTAAGATGGTTAAGCCGAGGTGCTGTGCTGAGGCGTTTCTTTGATTTACGAGAAGAAATTGAACACAGTTCATGGAAGAAAAGGGAAAACCAGTGTTAGAATTTCATTCCGCAGAATGGATGCCGGACCTTGCATTTATGGTGGATGTTACAGAGCACCTGAATAACTTGAACAAACAGCTGCAAGGGCGCAACAAAGTTGTCACGCAGTATTATGACAGCATACGTTCTTTCAAGTTGAAGCTGTCATTGTGGGAGACGCAACTTGCCGGTGGGTGATGCAGCTCACTTCCCCTGTCTGAAAAATGTGTGCGCGACCCAACATGTGGCAGACATGAAGCGGTTCAAAGATAAAATAACGGGACTGTTACGGGAGTTTGAGCAACGCTTTCAGATTTATGTTTATATGTTTTTTATGTTGATGTGCTATTGTTTTTAATTGTTTTTTATTTTATTTGTATATTTAACCTATTCTTGACTCTGTGGTTCTTGCACTTGTTTTGGGGAACAGGATTTCATTATTTTTATCTACATTTCTGCCTGAGAAATGACACCCTGATATAGTTCTGTGATCTGTGATATACTTCTGTGAATCACTGAGGCATTGTGTGTTTGTGTGTTCTTTGTCCTCAGAACTTCAAAATAACTTGAGGTGTTTTATGATTAATAGTGATGTTGTGCTTTTGGACACTGTCCTCAGGCTCCAGCTTTATGTTTATATGTTTTTATGTTGATGTGCTATTGTTTTTAATTGATTTTATTTTATTTGTATATTTAACCTATTCTTGACTCTGTGGTTCTTGCACTTGTTTGGGGAACAGGATTTAATTATTTTTATCTACATTTCTGCCTGAGAAATGACACCCTGATATAGTTCTGTGATGTGTGAAACAGTTCTGTTAATCACTGAGGCATTGTGTGTTTGTGTGTTCTTTTTCTTTAGAATTTTCAAATAGACTTGACGTGTTTTATGATTAATAGTGATGTTGTGCTTGTACTATTTTGGACACACTGTCCTCAGGCTCCAGCTTTATGTTGTATGTTGATCATATTAAAACAAAGAAAACAATCTGAAGTTGTTGTTTTTAAGTTATATATACACCATGATTTTTCCGGTCCGGCCCACTTGGGAATAGATTTTCCTCCATGTGGCCCCTGAGCTAAAATGAGTTTGACACCCCTGTACTACGTGGTCTAAATAACTCAACTGGCTAGTTTGCCTGTCTGTAAAAGGGCGGGCTGTACGTTGATCCTGCTGCTCTGATTGGATAGAGCGAAGCTGTATTTCTCCATCCACTCGCTTCGCTTCATAATTTCACCCGATCACTTCTCCTCGCATGTTTCAGTCTGATCATTCAGATTGCTGCTGCCTCCTGTTTGCCTGCTACTAGGAGAAATCAAAAGGCGAGGACGTTTGCAAGTAGCCTGCTGTCAACGTACATAGTATCTAACAAGCGGGGCTAGGGAAAAAAGATGAGACGCCGATGCACATTCTGAATGAGTGACAGCAAACTTGTCTGCCCGCTGCACACAGAAACAGACAGACACCCCTCCGCGCACTGCTCCTTATCTGCAGCTTGTTTGGTCTATAAAACATGCAGGGAGATGGGTATTTTGCCAACATCTACTTAGGCATATTAAACACTTCCATCTTTTCTCATCACGAGTATCATCCGATTCGACTTTCAACTGTCAATTTACGGATACGATTACGAGTATAGCCAGATTGAAACACCCCTAATGTAGAGTACATATAGCGTGTGTGTGTATGTGCATGGATGCGTGCGTGTGTAACTCACCTCTGTAGTGCTCCATGCGTGTGTGGTGTGTGACTCCCTGGGAGCGGAAGCTGAGGCTGAGGATGTAGCGGGGGTCAGAGCTGTCCCTCACCAGGAACGAGCCATCTGGCTTGGCCTTCAGCTTCATCTCTGCATCCTCCCAGTTCATAGGACCCCAGTACCAGCCACACTATGATCACACAGATGCAGACAGATTCACATCAGATATACATGCATGCACACACATCTAAAGACTAGAAGTATTAGCCTGTGTTCTGGGATGTGTGGTCCTCTGTAGCTCAGCTGGTAGAGCACGGCGCTTGTAACGCCAAGGTAGTGGGTTCGATCCCCGGGACCACCCATACACAAAAAATGTATGCACGTATGACTGTAAGTCGCTTTGGATAAAAGCGTCTGCTAAATGGCATATTATTATTATTATGTGTTTGTTATTATCTCAGTCTTTTCTAACTGAACCTAGCTCTGTGTCTGAACCTAGCTCTGTGTCTGAACCTAGCTCTGTGTCTGAACCTAGCTCTGTGTCTGAACCTAGCTCTGTGTCTGAACCTAGCTCTGTGTCTGAACCTAGCTCTGTGTCTGAACCTAGCTCTGTGTCTGAACCTAGCTCTGTGTCTGAACCTAGCTCTGTGTCTGAACCTAGCTCTGTGTCTGAACCTAGCTCTGTGTCTGAACCTAGCTCTGTGTCTGAACCTAGCTCTGTGTCTGAACCTAGCTCTGTGTCTGAACCTAGCTCTGTGTCTCTGTGTCTATACTCGGCCTTGTCTCAGGGTAGTAGGTTGGTGGTCTGTTGATATCCCTCTGGTGGTGTGGGAGCTGTGCTTTGGCAAAGTGGGTGGGGTTATATCCTGCCTGGTTGGCCCTGTCCGGGGGTATCGTCCGACGGGGCCACAGTGTCCCCGAGCCCCCCTGTCTCAGCCTCCAGTATCTATGCTGCAATAGTCTATGTGCCGGGGGGCTAGGGTCAGTCTGTCCTATCTGGATAAATTATCCTGTCTTATCTGGTGTCCTGTGTGAACTTAAGTATGCTCCCTCTAATTCTCCCATCTCTCTCTATTTCTCTCGGAGGACCTGAGCCCTAGGACCATGCCTCAGGAGTACCTGGCCTGATGACTCCTGGCTGTCCTCAGTTCACCTGGTTGTGCAGCTGATCCAGTTTCTGACGTTTTGCCTGTGGCTATGGAACCCTGACCTGTTTACCAGACGTGCTACCTTGTCCCGGACCTGCTGTTTTCGACCCACTCTCTCTCCCTCCCTCCCTCTCTTTCTCTACCGCACATGCTGTCTCGACCTCTGAATGCTCGGCTACGAAAAGCCAACTGACATTTCCTCTGAATGCTCGGCTATGAAAAGCCAACTGACATTTACTCCTGAGGTGCTGACCTGTTGCACCCTCTACAACCACTGTGATTATTATTTGACCCTGCTGGTCATCTATGAACGTTTGAACATCTTGAAGAACGATTTGGCCTTAACGGCCATGCACTCTTATAATCTCCACCCGACACAGCCAGAAGAGGACTGGCCACCCCTCAGAGCCTGGTTCCTCTCTAGGTTTCTTCCTAGGTTCCTGCCTTTCTAGTGAGTTTTTCCTAGTCACCGTGCTTCTACATTTGCATTGCTTGCTGTTTGGGGTTTAAGGCTGGGTTTCTGTATAAGCACTTTGACATCTGCTGATGTAAAAAGGGCTTTATAAATACATTTGATTTGTCTGAACCTAGCACCGTGTCTGAACCTAGCACCTTGTCTGAACCTAGCACCGTGTCTGAACCTAGCACCGTGTCTGAACCTAGCACCGTGTCCAATGTTCCCTCAAAAATGTTTTGGCACTGAGCAAATTTCAGGTCTGCTGAGCGCAAACTTTAATGTTGTGAAAATTCTGTGCAACTTCTGGCGCGCGTTTATTGTGAACACTGTGGCTGTACCCATTTTAAGTTCGGAGTTATAACAGTGGCCATGTAGGCTACTGTGGCTATTTGATCATATTGTAGGCCTATCAGAGTGGCCTGGAGAAAATTAGTCCCAAAAACAATGGAGAAAATGCGTCCCATAACATTTTAACATGGAAATAGCTGTTCTATCATTCAGCCTACAGTAGCAACCAATGTGTGGTGTTCAACCTAGGCCTACATTCCATGAGACTTTTGAAAATAAACATGCAGGGCTTGGCATTAACCTGTTCATCCACTTGTCCTTCAGACAAGGAAGTGACTGAAAATGTGTTACAAAATAAAGTTATATAAAAAAAACCCGGAAATATCAAATTTACATAAGTATTCAGACCCTTTACTCAGTACTTTGTTGAAACACCTTTGGCAGCGATTACAGCCTCGAGTCTTCTTGAGTATGACACTACAAGCTTGGCACACCTGTTTTTGGGGAGTTTCTCCCATTCTTCTCTGTAGATCCTCTCAAGCTCTGTCAGGTGAGATGGGGAGCATCACTGCACAGCTATTTTTCAGGTCTCTCCAGAGATGTTCGATCGGGTTCAAGTCTGGGTTCTGCCTGGGCCACTCAAGAACATTCAGAGACTTGTCCCGAAGCCACTCCTACATTGTCTTGGCTGTGTGATTAGGGTCGTTGTCCTGTTGGAAGGTGAACCTTCGCTCCAGTCTGAGGTCCTGGGCGCTCTGGAGCAGGTTTTCATCAAGGATCTCTCAGTACTTTGCTCTGTTTTTCTTTCCCTCGATCCTGACTAGTCTCCCAATCCCTGCCGCTGAAAAACATCCCCACAGCATGATGCTGCCACAACCATGCTTCACCGTAGGGATGGTGCCAGGTTTCCTCCAGACGTGACACTTGGCATGTTTCTCATGGTCTGAGAGTCCTTTAGGTGCCTTTTGGCAAACTCCAAGCGGGCTGTCATGTGCCTTTTACTGAGGAGTGGCTTCCATCTTGCCACTCTACCATAAAGGCCTGATTGGTGGAATGCTGTAGAGATGGTTGTCCTTCTGGAAGGTTCTCCCATTGCCACAGATGAACTCTGTCAGAGTTACCAACGGGTTATTGGTCACCTCCCTGACCAAGGCCCTTCTCCCCCGATTGCTCAGTTTGGCTGGGCGGCCAGCTCTAGGAAGAGTCTTGGTGGTTCCAAACTTCTTCCATTTAAGAATGATGGAGGCCACTGTCTACTTGGGGACCTTCAATGCTGCAGACATTTTTTGGTACCCTTCCCCAGATCTGTGCCTCAACAAAATCCTGTCTCGGAGGTCTACAGACAATTCCTTCGACCTCATGGCTTGGTTTTTGCTCTGACATGCACTGTCAACTGTGGGACCTTATATAGACAGGTGTGTGCCTTTCCAAATCATGTCCAATCAATTGAATTTACCACAGGTGGACCAATCAAGTTGTAGAAACATCTCAAGGATGATCAATGGAAACAGGATGCACCTGAGCTCAATTTAGAGTCTCATAGCAAAGGGTCTGAATACTTATGTAAATAAGGTATTTCTGTTTCTTGTATTTTTATAAATTTTCGCTTTGTCATTATGGGATATTGTGTGTAGATTGATGAGGATTTTTTATTTATTTAATCCATTTTAGAATAAGGCTGTAACGTAACAAAATGTGGAAAAAGTCAAGGGTATGAATACTTAAGGAGACACCCCCTTTCCGAATGCACTGTATGGCAATGGCCTATTTGCATATAGGGATACTGCAGCTCTGATTGGTTATGCCGCACAGGTCTGTTAGAGTATGGGCTGAGTCGTGCCTGTCAATGCAATAGAATCCTACTCCGTTATGTTATGCCTACAAGAAAATCGCTTGCATAGTTAGTTTTGCATACTAAGTCTTGCATAGCTCGTTTCGTTATGTTGCATTGAAAGTGGCTAACATTGGCAATTCAAGTTCAATCTCGTGCTTCTCTGCGCCCGCGCGCAGCTTAGAGGGAATATTGACTGTGTCTGAACCTAGCACTGTCTGCAACAACGTCAATGTGCCTATGTACACGTGACATGTCCTACTTTTTCCAGTTCTCGGAGGCTGGTGGCAAAGCTGCTGGCATCGGGGCGGCTCAGTGGGCACAGCAGGGGGCGCTGGTCCACCCGGGACGGGTTCTGGCCGTTGCCAGGCAGCGGGATGGGCCGGGGGAGACCCCGCAGGAACGTATCTGAAACACAGAGCCATACACACTCAGGTCCAGGGTTCATCCTTCACTCTCACTGGTGGCGACGAGAACATTCCGTAAATCGGCATTAGAAACACATGGTATTTCTAGAAATTGTTGCCAAATTAGACATAAATTCACCCTGCTTAAAAGAAGCATGAGCAAGTGTGTACCTCAGGGTAATTGCTTGTGCGTCATTGTCCTGACTATGTGACCTACCTAGAAAAAACTTGGAGCCTCCGTTATAGGTTAAAATATTGTGTGTAATGACATGTCTGTGATAATATAATGAATACATCTGTTTCATGCATGTGCTGGTGTAGCCTATAAGTTCATGTCCATCTCAGGTACAGATAGCCATCAAATGTAGTCCCCTGTAGCTCAGTTGGTAGAGCATGGTGCTTGCAACGCCAGGGTGATGGGTTCGTTTCCCACGGGGGGCCAGTATGAAAATGTATGCACTCACTAACTGTAAGTCGCTCTGGATAAGAGCGTCTGCTAAATGACTCAAATGTAAAAAATGGATATCGTCACTTAATCTGCCTCGGTCTCTGACAATCACACCAGTCTGTCCGAATATAATCACCAAATCATTCAACCAGACACATTTTAACATCATGCAAATTGACCAGGCTTAACTGGGCACAATCATACGTTTCGTGGGCACAATGTGATATCTACGATTAAACTATAATTTCGCCATTTTCCAGAGATGGCCATCAATGCTATCATTTTCATCAAATGATAATGAGTATCATTATCTGCCTCTTTCTAAATCTGGTTCTTCATTAGGGATCCCTATGTTACTTCTCCTTCCCTGCTGCCTCTGATCACACCACTTTGCCAAGGCCTTTCTTTGAGTCTACCCTATTAAAGCAAGAGAAATGGTCCGGTAAACCTGCTGGGGCTTATTCAGGAGGTTGCAATGTTCCACAATGTTGAGATATCAATGTAGAAGGATATATGATTCTGCGTCAGAATACGGAATTGTGAAGAATACGGAAATGCCTCAGCTCTACCTTTTTTATTTATTTTTTTTTTTTATTTCACCTTTATTTAACCAGGTAAACCAGTTGAGAACAGGTTCTCATTTACAACTGTGACCTGGCCAAGACAAAGCAAAGTAGTGCAACAAAAAACAACACAGAGTTACATATGGGGTAAAAAAAAAACATAAAGTCAGAGATACAACAGAAAATATATATACAGTGTGTGCAAATGTAGCAAGTTATGGAGGTAAGGCAATAAATAGGCTATAGTGCAGAATAATTACAATAGTATTAACACTGGAATGCTAGATGTGCAAGAGATTATGTGCAAATAGAGATAATGGGGTGCAAAAGAGCAAATTAAAATAACAATATAGGGATGAGGTAGTTGGGTGGGCTAATTTCAGATGGGCTGTGTACAGGTGCAGTGATCGGTAAGGTGCTCTGACAACTGATGCTTAAAGTTATTGAGGGAGATAAGAGTCTCCAGCTTCAGAGATTTTTGCAATTCGTTCCAGTCATTGGCAGCAGAGAACTGGAAGGAATGGCGGCCAAAGGAGGTGTTGGCTTTGGGAATGACCAGTGAGATATACCTGCTGGAGCGCAGACTACGGGTGGGTGCTGCTATGGTGACCAATGAGCTAAGATAAGGCGGGGATTTGCCTAGCAGTGATTTATAGATGGCCTGGAGCCAGTGGGTTTTGACGACGAACATGTAGTGAGGACCAGCCAACAAGAGCGTACAGGTCACAGTGGTGGGTAGTGTATGGGGCTTTGGAGACAAAACGGATGGCACTGTGATAGACTACATCCAATTTGCTGAGTAGAGTGTTGGAGGCTATTTTATAAATGACATCGCCGAAGTCAAGGATCGGTAGGATAGTCAGTTTTACGAGGGCATGTTTGGCAGCATGAGTGAAGGAGGCTTTGTTGCGAAATAGGAAGCCGATCCTAGATTTAACTTTGGATTGGAGATTCTTTATGTGAGTCTGGAAGTTGAGTTTACAGTCTAACCAGACACCTAGGTATTTGTAGTTGTCCACATACTCTAGGTCAGACCCGTCGAGAGTGGTGATTCTAGTCGGGTGGGCGGGTGCTAGCAGCGTTCGATTGAAAAGCATGCATTTAGTTTTACTAGTGTTTAAGAGCAGTTGAAGGCTACTGAAGGATTGTTGTATGGCATTGTAGCTCGTTTGGAGGTTTGTTAACACAGTGTCCAATGAAGGGCCAGATGTATACAAAATGGTGTCGTCTGCGTAGAGGTGGATCTGAGAGTCACCAGCAGCAAGAGCGACATCATTGATATACACGGAGAAAAGTGTCGGCCCAAGAATTGAACCCTGTGGCACCCCCATAGAGACTGCCATAGGTCCAGACAACAGGCCCTCCGATTTGACACACTGAACTCTATCTGAGAAGTAGTTGGTGAACCAGGCGAGGCAGTCATTTGAGAAACCAAGGCTATTTAGTCTGCCAATAAGAATGCGGTGGTTGACAGAGTCGAAAGCCTTGGCCAGGTCGATGAAGACGGCTGCACAGTACTGTCTATTATCAATCGCGGTTATAATATCGTTTAGGACCTTGAGCGTGGCTGAAGTGCACCCCGTGACCAGCTCGGAAACCAGATAGCATAGCGGAGAAGGTACGGTGGTATTCGAAATGGTCGATGATCTGTTTATTAACTTGGCTTTCGAATACTTTCGAAAGGCAGGGCAGGATGGATATAGGTCTGTAGCAGTTTGGATCTAGAGTGTCACCCCCTTTGAAGAGGGGGATGACCGCGGCAGCTTTCCAATCTCTGGGGATCTCAGACGTTATGAAAGAGAGGTTGAACAGACTAGTAATAGCGGTTGCGACAATTTCGGCGGCTAGTTTTAGGAAGAAAGGGTCCAGATTGTCTAGCCCAGCTGATTTGTAGGGGTCCAGATTTTGCAGCGCTTTCAAAACATCAGCTGTCTGAATTTGTGTGAAGGAGAAGCGGGGGGGGGGCATGGGCAAGTTGCAGCAGAGGGTGCAGAGTTGGTGGCCGGGTTAGTGGTAGCCAGATGGAAAGCATGGCCAGCTGTAGCAAAATGCTTGTTGAAATTCTCGATTATTGTAGATTTATCGGTGGTGATAGTGTTTCCTAGCCTCAGTGCAGTGGGCAGCTGGGAGGAAGTGCTCTTATTCTCCATGGACTTTACAGTGTCCCAAAACTTTTTTGGAGTTAGTGCTACAGGATGCAAATTTCTGTTTGAAAAAGTTAGCCTTTGCTTTCCTGACTGCTTGTGTATATTGGTTCCTAACTTCCCTGAAAAGTTGCATATCGCGGGGGCTATTTGATGCTAATGCTGTACGCCACAGGATGTTTTTTGTGCTGGTCAAGGGCAGTCAAGTCTGAGGAGAACCAGGGGCTATATCGGTTCTTAGTTCTGTATTTTTTGAAAGGGGCATGTTTATTTAAGATTGAGAGGAAATTACTTTTAAGGAACAACCAGGCATCCTCTACTGACGGAATGAGATCTATATCCATCCAGGATACCTGGGCCAGGTCAATTAGGAAGGCCTCCTCGCTAAAGTGTTTTAGGGAGCGTTTGACAGTGATGAGGGGTGGTTGTTTGACCGCGGACCCGTTACGGACGCAGGCAATAAGGCAGTGATCGCTGAGATCCTGGTTGAAGACAGCTGAGGTGTATTTAGAGGGTATGTTAGTCAGGATTGATATCTATGAGGGTACCTATGTTTAAGGATTTAGGGTTGTACCTGGTAGGTTCGTTGATAATTTGCGTGAGGTTGAGGGCATCTAGCTTGGATTGTAGGATGGCTGGGGGTATTAAGCATATCCCAATTTAGGTCACCAAGCAGTACAAACTCAGAGGATAAATGGGGGGCAAATCAGTTCACATATGGTGTCCAGGGCACAGCTGGGGGCTGAGGGGGGTCTGTAGCAAGCGGCAACAGTGAGAGACTTATTTCTGGAAAGGTGGATTTTTAGAAGTAGAAGCTCAAACTGTTTGGGCACAGACCTGGATAGTATGATAGAGCTCTGCAGGCTATCTCTACAGTAGATTGCAACTCCACCCCCTTTGGCAGTTCTATCTAGACGGAAAATGTTGTAGTTGGGGATGGAAATTTCAGAATTTTGGTGGCCTTCCTGAGCCAGGATTCAGACACTGCTAGAACATCAGGGTTGGCAGAGTGTGCTAACGCAGTGAATAACTCAAACTTAGGAAGTAGACTTCTGATATTTATGTGCAAGAAACAAGACTTTTGCGATTACAGAAGTCAACAAATGATAGCTCCTGGGGTGTAGGAGAGTGATACTGGGGGCTACAGGGCCTGGGTTAGCCTCTACATCACCAGAGGAACAGAGGAGGACTAGAATAAGGATACGACTAAAGGCTTTAAGAACTGGTCTTCTAGTGCGTTGGGTACAGAGAATAAAGGGGGCAGTTCTCCGGGCATTGTAGAAAAGATTCAGGGCATTATGTACAGACAAGGATATGGAAGGACATGAGTAAAGTGGAGGTAAACCTAAGCGTTGGGTAACACTGAAAGAGATAGTATCTCTAGAGGCATCAATTGAGTCGGTTTCTGAGTGTATTGGTGGAGGGACAAAGGAGCTAACTAAGGCATGTTTAGCTAGGCTGGGGGGTCTACAGTGATATAGTACAATTAGAAATAACCGAAACAACAATAAACTAACCATGTTTGGGCTGAGGCTAAACATAAACTGGATGTAGTACCGTAAAAAGGAACAGTCCAGCAGATATCAGCTGTATAGCTGAGTTATCATAAGGTCCGGTGGTGAAACACTAGTAAGAGGCCACGGCTAGCGTGTGCTAGCGGGCCAGGGCTAGCAGATGGATGGAATCTTCGTGGTTAACGTCGTAACCACATCAGACGATTTCGTCGGCAGACCAGTCGTGTAGGATCGGCGGGGCTCCGTGTCAATACTATGTGGTCCCGTCCAGTTGATAGAGAGGTAGATATCCGGGAGATGGGCCTAGCTCAGGTTGATTAGCCAGACCACAGCGTCCGTTTTGTTGTAGCCAGCTGGTGGCGATGAATCCGGAGTTAAAGGTCCAGTGAATCAGTGATTCCGCGGAAGAACTGATATGTTCTGGGTCGATAACGCGCTGTGCAGACTGGCCGAATATCCGGTGATCAATGTCCAGTGATTAAAATTAATCCCGCGGAAAAAATCCAATGTTCTGGATGAAAACACCTTAGCTGTGGCTAAAAGCAAATAGCAAGTAGCTAGTTAGCTGGCTAGCTAGTTTCAACTGGAGATTCTAGATTCTAGATAAAGGTAAGTCAATAATAGAATCCGTTCCACATTGAGTGAGGCGGGTTGCAGGAAAGTATATCTTGTAGAAGGATGAAAAGTCTGATAGGGAAATATGTACGAAAAAAATGTACGAAAATAGAGTATTTACAGGCTATTTACAGACAGACGATAAAAAAACAACTGCACTACCTCGCCATCTTGGAAGCTCTACCTACACACTATCATTTCTGATTATATCATGTAGCTCAGTAGATAATACAAATACCAATGCTAGTAGTCTGTATGTGCATATGCAAATGGACACGGAAGGAAGAAGAATCCCTGTTAGGGAAAGCAATAACAGGCCAAACATTAACCCTACTGTAGCAGAATATCTGTTTACCAAACTCATTAGTGTCCAGAAACAATACTGGCTTTGCACCAATGCAATTACCACATACTTTATAACAATGTAAAAACAGAAGAGGGGACATTCAAATGTCAACCTCTGTGTCATAGTACATTGCATTACCTATGATAAATTGTTCCCATTAGCACGTCCTATTGGCTCTCTTCTCCTACTGTATTTGTTGGGTCTCAAACAATAGAAGTTCAAATGAACTGCTGGTGAATCAATGAAACTTATATTTAACCCCTTCACTACACGAGAAAACTGGCCATTTTCTTCTATTGCGTTGATTTACAGCCTACCAACTGAAATGAGTTAGGTATGTCACAGTAAAATGGACCGTGTACCCTTCTAAAACATTTTCTATGATTTTTCTATTCTCCAGCCTTTGTCTTTATGAGTCTCTCTCTGTGCCCCACTGGTAAGCCCCCTTGACCTCGCTTGCCCAGGCTGTGCTCTTACCATTGAGGCTGAGGCTATGCTGGATGAAGGCATGGGAGGGAGGAGGCGGCCGTAGGGGCAGCGACTGCATGGAGGCCCCCACGCCACTCTCTAGGAAAGGCCCAGGCTGCGGCCCACCAAAGTCATCTGGAACAGAGCACAGCGGGAGGCACAGGCGTTAAGAGGCCAGCCACCAACCTGAACTTTACGAAGATCAAATGGCAATGTGGGCTTCCTCTATTGACGTGGCTTCCTTTGAAGTTCATCATACTGATGGCTGAATGTCACACTATAAGATAAGGGACTGTTGGTGGTAACATTATATAGGTGACATTTTGCCTCAGAAGAACCACAAGAATGGATACTCAATGTTTGTCTCACATCCAAACTGGGTGCTGTTGGCATCAGAAGTGGGATCCCGACACACAGTGATGTTACAATCAAGCCTCAGAGCGACAATGACACCAGGCAGAGCATATGAAGAAAGCAGTGACAGATCCCCAAGCTGGACAGACATTGGCATAGCAAGGCATTGAGCAAATACCCATCTCTACCCCGATCCCTTAGTCTCATATGTCCTCCACAATGTTGCTGGAGCTCAAGTATTGTCATCCTACAGTGACGGACAAAACCTCTATCGCACCCTGGATGTTAAGCCCCTAATGATTGTCGTGTGTTGAGGAAGTGTGGCCGGATGTCCAGGCAGAGGAACCAGAATGGCTTTAGCAGCTAGAAGCATAGGTATGAAGTAAGCTAATAGGAAGATGTGGGATCTTTAGTCATACAAAAATGACCTTTACCTCAGCAACGCAAGTGCTCTCCAGACCGTGGTCTGATCCTGACTTGTGTGTATCTTCAGTCTGATGACGGTCTCTGCCTTGGCATCGACCACATTACTATTGCTAATTAGTGCTAACCTACTAGAACATGCCTTAAGAAAGAAACCCACACCTCGTCTGAGGCCAATACAGCCAACAGAAAGAGGAACAGAGAGATGACTCAGTTGCAATACAGACAGGAAAGCAGAGAGAGCGAGAGAGCGAGAGAGAGC